>PVJD01004258.1:0-141209 GCA_004026545.1 Mormoops blainvillei
GAAGGAATGGATGATGGAAGAGTTTCATAAAGGCAGAGGCTGTGAGAGTGGCTGGGCCCCAGAGGTCACTGGGCCCCGGCCGCCTGCCTCTCCAGGACCTCTCAGCTTACATTATTGTCTGGGTCCTGGCTCCTTTATATTACATTTCCGGATCACCCACTCATAAATTCTCATCCTGACTGGGCCCTTGAACAGAGAGCAGCTTTGATTTAAAGACAGGAATGGCAGTAAAAGGGGAGCGAGACTATCTGGAGAAGAGTACAGGCTTTCCTGGGGGCAACAATGTAATTAAAATGGGGCCGGCTCTTTTCCTGGGATGGAGAAGTCTGGCCCAGGCTCTGCATGATCCTGAGAGCTTTCCTAGAATATTGAGCACAGACGAGGGAAGATCGCCACCTGCCCCGTCCGTCCACAGGCCAGCACATTCTCAGGTCCAGGAGGAAGGCCAAACTCAGAGCTGCACACTCCCGGGCTCCAGCCCAGACCCCTGTTGTGTTAAGCAGACATTTAAAGCTGGCCTCCAAATCTCCACCTGCTAGTAATCATGCCTTTGTGTAATTACCTCCCCAGGGGTAAGAGTCTGGAGTGGACCTAGTGACTTATGATAGAATGCAGCAAATGTGTGGGATGGCACTCCCATGATTAGGTTACAAGACTTCCTTTTTGCTAGCAGACTCTATTGTCTACTTGGCTTGCACACTTTGATAAAGCAAGCTGCCACATGGGAGAGGCCCCAGTGAGGGTTGTCTCAGATCCGCAGCCAATGAGGGAGGTAGGCCCTCAGTACAACAAAACACAGGAATTGAATTCTGCCAGCAATCACATGAATAAAAGTGGAAGCAGAGCCTTCCCTACTTGGGCTGTCAGATGAGACCACAGCCCCTGGGCTGACACCTGGATTACAGCCTTATGAGGGATCATGAGGCAAAAGATACAGTTAAGTCATACCAGGATCCCTTACCCGCAGAAGCTGTGAGGTAATACATGTGTATTGCTTTAAGCTGTGAAGTTTTGGGGTTATTTTTTACACAGCAATAAATAACTCATACTCACTGATTTGAGCCAATCAATTCCTTGCTCTAAATCTCAATGCTCTAAATGCTCTAAATCTCTTTATTTGACTAAATGGGATAGTAACACTCAGCACAGTGGTTGTTGTGAAGATCAGAGACAATGGCAGACAAAGAGCTCTGTAGACTATAAAATGCTATGTATGTGGGAGGCATTTTTGTGAATATGATTATCTCAGTGAGGGAGAACACAGTCTCATCTCAGCTTTTCAACTTATAGGCCAGGTGACCTTGTGTAAATCAGTTAACCTTTCTGTCCTCTGTTTCCTCATCTGTAAAATGGGGTTTTGGGGAGGACTAGAGGAAAATGCAGGTAAAACACCCAGCCTAAGCCTGGCACACAGTAAGCAGTAAAAAAAAAAAAAAAAAAAAATCACGGTTCTGATTCATGTTGTTATTTATGATCAACATGATTCTGGATGTTATGAATAAGACAGACACTGTGAACAATGGCTCAGCCTTCTTCAGAGATGCCAGTGCCTGTCATTCCTGAGAGTCCCCTTGGTGGAACCGAGGGCAGGGCTAGGGGGATCCTGCCCTGGGAATCACCCTCTGCAAGTTAAGGCCGCATCACGAAGGAAGCGGCTGGCGGAGAAGCAGCCGAGACGTAGGATGCTGAAGTGGCGCCTGGGCCTGCAGCCCATGCCGTAGTGGACTGGTCCCTGTTTAGTCTGGTTTTCTGAGACCATCCACAGAGCATTCTGAGGACACCCTTAATGTCCTTGGTGAGAAAGTCGGACCTTCTGAGCCCTCCCATGGCCAGAGTTAACTGGGCAGGGCAGAGCCATTGGCCCAGAGAGGCGCAGTGATTTACTTGCTCAGGGCCACATAGCACGTTGGTGGAGGAGTAGGGAACAGGATGTGGATCTGTCTGACCTCAAGGCACATGGGGGAAAAATAATTTTGCAGGAGCTGAGGTGCTCAGGCTACACTCATTCCTAATCCTTGAAGAGAGAGGACAAAATTGCAGAGTTTAGCACATTTTAATCCTGAAGACTTTGGTCCAAAGAATAAGTTTCCTGCAGAGTCAGAGTCTTGAGTGTATGCTGACCTGCACAATGGCAGAGATGATGACATAGATGCTACTCTGTGAATAAGTCAGACTCCAAGAGAGGGACAATGATATGGGAGACCTAACTAGGATAAGTGAGTGGTGTCAGAGAAGGCTTCTCTGCAAAGGGATCAGATCTAAAGCAGGAATCAGCCAGGGAAATAGTGAAAAATAGAGTCATGGGAAGAGGAAATGGCTCATGCAAAGGCCTTGAGTCAAGAATGTATATGATGTACTCAGGTGACAGAAGGGAGGCCAGTCTTCTTGGAGTTCAGAGAACAAGGGGATAGTAGCTTGAGGCCAGAGTGCGTAAAACCTTGGAAATCTTGATAAGAAGTTTGGATTTTATTCTAATTGATTCAATTCCCATTATAAACAGGTAAGGCCTCTGGGTATGTGGGGGTTTGGCTAGTGCTGGTATCATGTCCCAAGACTGGATGAGCCATGGGTCTGGGAGGTGAATGAAGAGATGAGTAAGATGAGGGACACTTGTTGGCAAGTACTGAATGCCTTTGAACAGGGCAGCCTCAGTTTCCCTGCGCAGCTTGGCTATGGGGATCTAGCTCCAGATTTTAAAGGGTTGGGGCTGTCAGAATCCACGGTATCCATCCATGAGCTCTCCAAGGTCCTGCAGGTAATTAATTAAAGTCACCTTCCCTAAACTGGGGTTCAGTGGAAAGAGCACTGGAAACCTGGGCTCAGTCACCATGGCTTTGCCAACTAGGTGCGAGACAGTGCGCAGTTCCCTTCCCTTCTGTGGTCTGGAACGGAGCGAGGTCCCACACCCTCACATCACCCTGCAGGGGGACAGTGCTCTGCGAACCATTAGGTGGGTGCACTTGTATAAAGGATGTTCAGTATAGCACAAGGATGAGAGGCAAGGAGGAGAGCTCGAAGTCATACAAGACCAAACGTTCAAATGAGGAGAGAAAAGACGGGTACAAGTAAAGCTAACATAAAGTAGAAAAGCAACAGAGTGACATGCCTGGAAGGCACCAAAGCCAAGATTGGAGACTGCAGCACTAACAGTTCAGCGAACGGTGAGTTGCTGGGCTGGACACGTGCCAGGGAGCCACGTGGGGGAGGGATGGACATGAGGCTGGAAAGGCAGGCTGGGGCTGGGCCTTGCAGGGCATCACATACCAGGCAGAACAGCCCCGACTTTATCCTGAAGACAGACTCTGGAGAGCCTGAGTAGGGACACAGTGACTTAGCAGAAGGTCACACAGGAGCCGGGGCTCAGGACCATGCAAGATACTGATGCAAGAATCTTGGCTCTTGGTGGCGGGGTTGGAGGTGGAGGTCCCTGAACATGTGTGCATGCCCTGTTGGCTGTTTCTCACACACAACTCTCCCCTCATCAGCTGGTTGACCCTGACAAATCACTTATTCTCTAAAACCGTAGTCTTTCCTCCTGTAAAATGAAAACGAGCCTGGTAATACTAATCCCATTAAAGTGTTGTTGTGAGGATCACACAAGAAAATATGTAAAATAGTAGACAAGAACTCCCTAAACGCTACCCAAACCACCAGGTTCCCTTCTCACTATCCAGGGACTTCCACACCATTCAAGGAGACACTCTGCACCTCCCACACCCCCGCCAAGGCAACTGTTCAGATGTCTGTATATCCTTTCCCAGCAAGGGGTTCGGATATGTGTGCAGAGCATCCCCACATTCTTCAAAAGACGTGTTTGGAAACAAGAAATTGCTAGAGAGATGATTCAGTCTTTGGCCGCTGATTGTGTCTGGACATAAGCAGGCCCATCTGCAGAGCCTACACTGCCAAATTCTGTCACTCTTGCTCCATATGGTCTGCGCTCCCCCCATCTTCCCTCCCAGAAGCTGCAGCCTGTGCCCGTCTCTCACTCCACGTTGGTTGCTACACAGAAAATTCAGCGAGGGATGGCTCGACTCCAGTGGGTGGGGCATCTAGGCTCCTCTGTGACAGCTACGGAGCCGGAGCTGAAAGCCAGGTTGTAGGCTGGGAACCTTTGGGCCCTGTCACTGCATGTTGGCACAGAGCCACAGTGTGGAGTCCCAGAACTGAGAGGGGCCAGGGGAGGCTCTCGGCTTCTGCTTTGGAGGCAGAGCTCGGGTCCGCAGGAAAGGAACTTCCTGAAATACAAGCCCTGTCACTCACTAATTCAATCCCCTGCCCTATGGCAGAATGATGTCGGAAGGCCCCTTTAAACCACCTCCTTGCCTGCAGGCAGCTTGACTTGGCATTGGAAGTCCCCACTTGATGCCAAGCTGTGTGACTCTGGATCATCACATGGCCTCTCTCAGTCCCCCTTTCTTCATTTGTGATCTGCAAGTAGTGATTCATGTCCTGCTCGTGTCATAGGCTGGTCACTGGGGTCTAAGAAGATGATGGATGTCAGAGAGCTTTGCAAACAGTACAGCAGCAGATCTCAAAGCCGCCACTTCATCATCGGTTTGGCTCAGGAAGTCACCTGTGTGTACTGGGGTCTGGGCCACATTGGGCTGTGTAGATACTTCACTGCAAATGGGCTAAGGTTTAGAGAGCTTCATGATTTTTCATCCAGGCAAATCCATTTCAAAATAAACTCATGATGTTCACAGTCACACCGGAAAAGCAACTTCCTAGGGAGATTTAAACCTGGGACCGCAAACTCAAAGCCTTCAGGAACTAAGCAGGTAATGCGGATGGGGAAGGAGCTGGGGTGGGACAGGAGGAGGCAGAGCCGGGCTGTGCTGCAGAGTTCAGACACTACCTAAGGCACTAAAAAAATAAAGCCCTGTGCTGCTCAAATAAAACACATAGGTTAGACTGACCTGGTTCAAGACCTACCAGCTTGTATATGGTGTAAGTGTGGTGGGTGGTGGGGGGGGGGGGGAGATTTGGTTTTAACCAAGCAATGCATCGGCCACAGCTTAATTGCCCTGAGAAAAGAAAAAGCGTTGGTGCACAGCTATATCCCCAGTTCAGCCTTGGCTAAAAATGGCATGGTTTCATTAATTCACTCACTTTATTCATTCCACAAATACTCTTTTCTAGGTCCTGTGCAAGATTTTGTGGACCTGAAGCTGAATCGGAGATCTCTGCTCTCCAGGGGGGCTAGGGGCTGTGAGAGCCCCCACGGCATAGTTTCCCAGCATCCTGTGAAACTCTACTCAATGAAATGATGGGCACTCCATGAAAAAAGTGGCCTGGGGTCCCTTAAGCATGAAAAGCATCTAGTTAAACAAGTTAAACATATTACATCACTGTAGGACTTCTCAGAGCCTTTACTGTGCCAGTGTGTATTGCACATGAAATGACCTGGGCCTATCTGGGGTCCCTGATGGGCCTGGGCAACCCAACCTGTATTGGGGGCAGGTGAGTGAGCAGATGTGCCCCCCGCCCTGCAAGCCATGGCTGGGTGCAGACTTGGCTGCACGCAGGCTTACAGTGGGGCCTCCTGATGAGGGTGGGCTGGGAATGCACCCACTCCCTTCAGGGTTCTGGTGGGTTTCACTGTGGCAACAGGAGAGCCCTGAAGGGTTTAATCCAGGGGTCCTGGGTCCCACCTGCATTTAAGGAATGTAACTGTGTGAGCACAACAGCCAGCGTCCTGAGCACAGGAATGCTGAAGCCTACCCGTGTCAGTTTCTGGGTTTCATTACCAGGAATGGGGGAGAAGGCAATGAGTTCTGAGCTCCCTCCGGCAGCATCGCTGCTGCTCTGCCCACCAGTATGAGGAGGCCCCAGACAGAGCCTATAGTTACATTACCGGCAGTTAATGAGCACCTAGTTTCAGCTTTCGACCAAGGCTAGTTCTGACTTCTAGGAAGAAATTGGAGAGGTTCAGGACAGATCTGAAAACCAAGCTCATTATCTCTGGCATTCTTACTTTTCTCTCTCTCTCCTCCCCACTCCCTCTTTCCCTCCCTTCCTTCCTCACTCCTTCTCTCCCTTTGCTGTCCAGTTTGGGGCTTGATACCTCTCTGCTCTGGAATTCCCCATAGTGAAGGTAGAATGAATTGTACTTGGTCCAGGATAATCTTTCACAGAATTAGGATGCAAGCATATTCATGGAAAAACACAAATAAAACAAAACAGCCTTACTCTCTTTCAAAAACATAATTCGTGAAGATCATCCCCAAGAATTAACTTCTTGATCCAATTAAATTGATTTTAAAATTGTCCCCAAAATAGCCATTGCAACTCCCTTTATGTTCGTTCAGTTTCAGGCACAAAGTCTTAAACACTTGGCAGAAAGGGTGGGAAAAATCCCTCTTTCTAGCTATGTCAAGTCCTATGTAAGAAAAAGACTTGGGAGTAGGAAAGTTTTGGAAGCAAGGAAGGGGATGCACCCTAAATCAATCAATCAATCAATCGCTTAACATGTACTCAACACTCTGCTGGGATTGTGTTTCCCCCGGGTTCTCACACTCATCACATAGCCCATGTTCTCCGCAGTCCAGGGAGCGGAGACTCTCTGGGGCCACATGGGCAATAAAAGGCGGTTCTAAGTTGCAAATCTACTGATTTTAAAGACTGTTTATTCTGTGTCTGAGATGGACCTCAGAAGATCTAGATATTTAGGGGAGAGCAGGAAAAAAAAAGGTTTAATTCGAAGGAACAGCAGGAGGTGCCAGCTGCTGCCTGTCTTTGTGACAGAAGGAAGAGGGATTCTCCCCACAGATGAGCCTGGGATCTCTTCACTTTGTCCTCAGTCCCTCTCCTTCACTGGCAGCCCTGGGCCTGTCAGTCTGGAGGGCACTCGTGAGCCAGCGATCCAGAGTGGTGCTCCCAGACCAGGAAAAACAAAACTGGAGCCCTCCTCCCAACAGTCCGCAGCACAGCCCCCAGACCCCAGTAGTCCCGTGGGAATCTGCTGGGTGGGACGGTCCTTAGCCTGCTGGGCCGTGTGAGTCCAGAGCAGGGCTCACATTCCTCGGGGAGTCGGAGGAGGTTATAACCCACAGGGACTCCAGCTTCGACCTGGTCAGGGCTACAGGGCATCTCTTCCTGAGATTACATGGATGTCTCCTGCTTTCATTCTCATCCTGTCTACCGGCAGTGTGTTGAGGCCAGTTTGAACCCGTGGGAGACTCCAACAGGAAGCCTTTCTCATCTTCAGGGTTTAAAGGATTGTTGATCCCACCAAAAACAGACTCAGAGCTGTCCCCAACCTTCCCATGAAAGAGACAAAGGAAATGGATCGTCTCTGTAGACATCAGAATATTGGGTCTAAAATGAGGGAGGTTAGGGTCCCACACTGGTCACGCTAGGACATCACAATCCAGATATAGCCAGCACCAAGCATATACTCCTATGTTCACCCATGCAGGTTCCAAGGTCATGGCTACTGCTTTCGCAAGTGTTTCTCTAACCCAACATTTCTCCAAACATCTTTCCCTGTGAGATGTGAGTAGGTATTATGGGGGGAGAAAGGGTGTTTCTGGGGTAAAATAAAGTTGAGCAAAAGCTGAATTAAAGGAAATTCATTAGGTTTCCTTCAGGGAAAGACTGAAGCAGGAGGACATCACAGAAAGAGGTGGAGGGAGCATGGAGGGCGGACACCCCCCAGCTGCTGAGGTTCCTAATGGCCAAAGCAGGAAGGGAGACACCGGGCTATTGCTTGAGTTTCCTGGGATGTTGTCTTCCCAGCCCCTTCTTCTGTAGATGCATGTGCTCCCTGCAACCTGAGTTGTGTATCATTTAGGATTAGATTTGCCTTCAAATAACAAAGGCCCCACAATAGTATATACAGAGTGGGGCAAAAGTAGGTTTATAAGTGTTGGTATGGAAAATAATACAATAATTAATAATACAAGAATAAATTCTGTGTTTCGTGTACTCACAACTGTAAACCTACCTTTGCCCCACCCTGTACTTTTCTCTCACATTAAAATATAAAGAGGGGACAGTTCAAGGCTGGTATGGCAGAGACATGGTCTCGGGGACCCAGTTTTCATCTAGTGTAGCAGGTAATAGTGTCGAAATTAAACGTTTTTTCCCTCTAATCTGAGAGAGAGGTGACAGGGAGTTACCTTTGTCACCCTCAGAAGGTTACTTCTCTTCAAGGTAGGGCAATTCTTCGTGCAAAAGTCCCCCTTCCCAACACAACTGAAACATTATAATCTACACAGGGGTCAGTGGGCACCAGGTCTTTGTGTCTAAGGGCAGGAAGGTCATCAGGATTGGAGCATTCTCCTTGAGCCCCTGCTAACCCTGGCTGCAGCTCCTGTAGTTGGTGCTGATAAACGCAGACAGTGGAAGGGCATAGGTAGCCCACCCCATGCAGTAGCCAGAGTGGAGGACTCAGCCCATTCACATTTTGAGGTGCTCACCAAGGCAGCTATAAGCCAAGGCTTAGACTCACAGAAAACCAGTTACGCTGCATCCAGCTGGTCAAAGCGAATTAAAAGGCCAGTCTCGATTCAAGGGGTGGGGAAACAGACTCCATCTCTTGATAGGAGTGTCAGGGTTACATTGCAGAGGGGTGAGGACACAGAGCAGCATGACTAATTGGGGCCCATTTTTTAATAATCTATCACACTCTCCTTTGAGAATTTCTGTTATCTGTAGAAGTATAATAGACCCTAGGTCTTTCTTCCACAATTCTTATCTTTTTACTATACCTTAATGTGTCTTTATTTATATTCTCTGGGTTCTAGGGGAATGTATCAAGAACATATTATATACAATTTTTTCATTTGATTTTCTACTGTGTCCAATCTGACTTTCACTGACTCTCTTATGTTTTTATTCAGCAATTATGCTTTTCATTTGGAAACAAGATTGATTTATTTCAGAACAATTCTTTTTATAAGCACAGTGTCTTCCTGAATGTACCTGAAAATGCAAATTAGAATTTTATCAAAGTTTCCTTCAATTTCTTGCAAATCTAATGCAAGGGAGAGGTTTCTTTTAATTCCTAAGATATAGTCTCTCTCTCTCTCTTTTTTAAAAACGATTGAATCTCTTTATATCTGATGGTTTTTCTCTGTTTGTTCATCCTAACAGATGGGGAAGGAAGTTTTGTTCAGAACTGGGAGTGGAGATGGGTTTGATCACAGATTGTGAATATCTAGTTAAATCTTTAAGTTCTAGATAAGCTAAAAAGGAAAAGAAATTGCTGTCTTTTTACCTTTCCAGGATAGAGTTTCCATGGGATTTGAAAGGAAGAGTCAAAAGGAGCCACATGATGCCCTGACTGGGTAGCTCAGTTGGCTAGGGCATCATCCTGATGCGCCAGGGTTGTGGGTTCAATCCCTGGTCAGAGCACATGTAAGAATCAAGCAATAAATGCATAAATATGTGGAACAACAAATTGATGTTTCCTTCTCTCTCCCTTCCTCTTTCTCTAAAATCAATAAATTAAAAAAAAATTTTTTTAAAGAATCAACCAATGAATGAATCAATGAGTGGGACAACAAATCGATGTTTCTCTCTCCTCCTTTTTCTCTCTCTCTAGAAATCAATCAATAATTTTTTAAAGCAGCCAAATGGCCACAGATCTTTTACAATTTGTTGTGGAGCCTGAAATACAGGCTTCCTAACTTGCACGCTGCCCTCCTTGGAGGCTGGGTCCAGGACACAGCCGCTGTGTTTGCTGAGCCAGCTGGGCCAAATGAGGGCATCGAGTGCCAGGGCCCAGTGCACCAAGTCCTGGAACCAGGTGATCTCCAGAGGCACTGGCAGGACTGAGATTTCAGCTCCTCTCCTTTGATATAGCTTTTCTCTCCTAGAGAACTTGTCACTTTACATTTGAGGAGGTCCAGCTTATACTTCACATGCTCATTCCAGTTAGCCTGCCCTGGTTACATTCTATCTCACATAAACATCACCGACTTCTGGCAAATGTCAGCTTCTGTTGATGGTCATCCCTCATACAGGTTGTTCTTCATTTTATATTCCTTAGGCAAATGTAATGGGAATTTGGAGGATGAGGAAAGGAGGGGAAAGTTCAACCATGGGCTCAGGTGACCGTATCGTTCCTCTTGGAGACAGGAAATCAGGGCTAGAACCCAGATGAGGTGAAGAATTAGAACCTAAGTCCTCCCTTCCCACCTGAAAGGGTCAAAGCTTTGATGAAAAAGGATAAGAAATGAACTCACTTGTTCATGTTTGCCTGTGCTCTTAATTCCCACAGAGGAAGTCCGCAGATAAGCTTATAGTACAAACTGTAAAAAAAAAAAAATTAATAATCCTCAACAAATGAGAAGCAGAGAGAACAACAAAACGCAGAATTAGACCAGCAAGTATTTTGTATAATTGAAAATCTGATAAAGATCATATAATATTTTTAATAAAAATCATTTAAAATACTGAAGACAAAACAATAAAAATGAAGCAGATTTTTAAAAGAATCAAGTGAGACTTTTAGACATTAAAATATTATCACTGCAAATTTAAAACTCAGTAGATGGATTATTAGACATAAGGAGAATTAGTGAAATGATAGATAAATCTGAGTCTACTACCCTGAATGCAAACTGTCAATTAAAGAGACTGAGACTGTGAAATAAAAGTTGAGAAGATCAAATGAGTAGCTCCGACATACATTTCAGAAGAATGGCTAAGAATATTTGATAAATGATCAAAGACATGAAATCTAAAAGTAATGACTGAGAATATTCCAGAATTGAGGAAAAGCAAGGACTGTCAGATTCAGCAAATATAACCAGTCCCCAAAAGAGTCTTTAAAACCCTAAATATATCGGAGTGAAACTACAGAAGGCCAAAGGCGAAGTGAAGACCTTCAGAGAGACTTCCTGGGAATGACAAACGGGGACAGCTCGCTCCCCAGCAGCAATAATGAAATCCACAAGACGATGAAAAATAATTATCACCACAGAATTCTGCAACTCACTCCTGCATTCAAAAAAATTTTAATTAAAACTAATTAGACTTTAAGAGTGGTTGAAATAAAATCATTTTCAGACAAATGCTAAGAGCATTACCACTAACAGAAAGAAATATGGTAGGATATACCTTAGGAAAAAGAGATTCAAGCTCAGAAAGGAAAAGCAGAATCTAAGAAGATATGTGGAGAAAAGAAACAATAAATGCGATTAAATCTAAATATGCATTGAATGTATAAAATACTAATAATAATCTGAAAGGTATAAAAATAAGGTGTGAACTAAAATACTGGGCAATAATAAGATAGGAGAGGTATGATAAAATTCAAGGTGTGCTAAGGTCTTTGAATTTTGGAAGAAGAAAATGTATATAGTAGTTAACTTGATACCACTGCATATTATATTAAAAAATCAAAAGTAAATAGTAAACATAGAAATAGTATGTATCATCATCTCTTAATAAGTGGAGGGGAGACATGTAATAAAAGATTTGATTACAGTGACAAGGCAAAAAAAAAAGAGAGAAAGAAAGAAAAAGAAAACATGGTCAATATAAAGCACTCAATAGATAAATAAATCCAAGAAAATTGATAGTAACAACTATGTAGACCAAAGTCTCTGATGAAAGAATAAAAATTCTCAGATTAAAATTCTTATCAAAAGTTCTATGCTATCTATTCTAGGCAAATATTGACCAAAACAAAAGTGGTATAGATATTCAATAAATAGACATTAGTGCCAAAAGGATTATTAGGGATAAAGATGGTCATTACATGATAAAAGAAACAACTGATAAGAAATATATAAAGCCTCAAATTGTACAAAATCTTTAAGGCAGGGGTAAGTTTGGTCAACTGAAGGGACAGAAAGATGGCCCATGTGGCTCTAAACCGCCCCATCCAGGGGCATCTTCTCTCTATAACCTCTCTCTATGTCACCTACCCACTGTCACCTACAAGCAAGGACTTCTAAGAGCTTTTCCCTAGACTTCAGACTGTCTGCTGACCATTTCCATCAGGGTCACCAGGCACCTCACACCCAACATGCCCAAAGTATGTTCCTTATCCTCACCTCCTCCACAAACATATTCTTCTTCCTGTGGTCCTCATCTTTGTGAGGCTGTCTTAATGAACTTATCACCCAAGCCAGAAAACTAGGAACCTTCAACTGGACCACAGGTCTTTGGATAGCAAGCCGAAAGGTATTTGGGAAGTCTTGGATGACAGGAATCAGCAAGAAGAGTTAGTTACATTTTTGTAATTTTTCTGATAAATAATCCAAACACAATAAGAAGTATGTATAGTAAATCTTAAAAGTCCCCCAAGATCCCAGTTCCTCAAAGGCAATCGCTGTAATAGCGTACATCATTTCAGACCTTTTCAAAGCATAAGCTGGGAGACTTCTGGTCAAGATGGAGGCACAGGTAAACATGGTTTGCCTCCTCGCACAACCATATCAAAATTACAACTAAACTACAGAACAGTCATCACTCAGAACCATCAGAAATTGAGGTCAATGGAAGTCTGACAACTATGGAACTAAAGAAACCATGCCCATCCAGACTGGTAGATGTGGAAACGTGGAGATGAGGAACAGGCTGGTTCCACACTCATGGGTGGTGGATTAAAAAGTTTGGGAGGAATATCTCAGGAACAAAGGATCCCAGCCCCATACCAGGCCTCCCAGCCTAGGGGTCCAGTGCCAGAAAGATAAATCCCATAACTTCTGGCTGTAAAAACCAGCAGGGCTTGGACCAGTGAAAGAAACTACTGGATACCCAAGCAGCTCCTCTTAAAGGGCTTGCACATGGACTTACTCAGACTTACTCCCTCTAAGCTCCAGCACCATAGTAGCAGCTTGAAAGGCACCAGCCGGCATATGGGGAAGAACTGAAGTGTCTGACATCAGGGTGAGAGTTGGAGGAACCGCTTTTTTCCAGACAGAAAGGTGGGTAGAGGCCATTGTTGTTTTTCTGAGTCCTCCCGACACAGAACTACAGAGCCAGCAGGCAGGGGCCATATCTGAGACTCTATCAACCTGGCTCACATGGTTTGCTGCACCCTGGTGAATCCCTGAGCCTCTGCCCCACACACCACCCAACATAAGGGCCCATCAGAGCATCAGAGCTGTTAACAGTGGCTTTTCCATATGAATGGCTGGTCTCAGCTCAGGTTCCATGTCTTCCTAAATCTTCTCAAATAAACAACAGCCAGCCTCAGAAGTCTCCAGGTCCTGTACTTCTGGCTAAGTGGTCCCAGGCCTGGCACTAGCAGCAGCCAACTTTGGATAACAGTTTGGCTTCACCTGGGAAACTCCAAGCCTAGCACCAGTAGCAACCATCTCAGGCTGCTTTGTAAGCTCATGCAGGGTAGCCCCAGATGGAACACAGGTGGTAGTTGACCCTGGCCTTTACCACATGGGAAACCCAGAGCTTGAGCATGCAGTGGACAGCTACAGACCATGTCGGACCACCACCACCCTGCCCCTGCACAGCTGATCCCCCCTGGAGGGTGGAGGGTGGTGGTCAGTGGTCACAGCCAGTCCTTTCAGCTGAGACTGGCCTGGGTAAATCTCTGCCATTGGCCTGCCAACAGCAATCAAGGCTCAACTACAAGAGGAGGGTGTACTCAGACCACATGGAGGGTGCACTTCAAGTACCCACCTTGGGTGATAAGGAAGCTGTACCACTGGATCCTACAGGGCATCTACTGCATTAGACCATGCTACCAAGACAGGGAGTCATAACAGCTCTACCTAATAAACAGAAACAAACACAGGGAGGCTGCCAAAATGAAGAGGCAAAGAAACATGGCTCCAATGAAAGAACACATCAAAACTCCAGAAAAAGTGCTAAATGAAATGGAGATGAGAAATCAATCAGAGGCAGGATTCAAAACATTGATTATAAGGATATTCAAGGAACTTAGTGAGGACCTCAGCAGCATAAAAAGATCCAGGCAGAAATGAAGGATACACTAATGGAAGTAAAGAACAATTTATAGGGAATCAACAGTATAGTGGACAAAGCCAAGAATCAAATCAATGATAGGGAACATAAGGAAACAAAAAACAGCCAGTCAGAACAAGAAGGAAAAAGAATTTAGACGAGCAGCCTCTGGGACAACTTGAAGAGGTCAAGTATTCACATCATAGTGGTGCCAGAAAGAGGAGAGAAAGAGCAAGAAATTGGAAATCTTTTCGAAAAAATAATTAGGGAAAGAAAATTTCCCTAATTTGATGAAGAAAATAGACATGCAAGTCCAGGAAGCACAGAGTTCCAAACAAGATGGACCCAAAGAGGCCCACTCTAAGACACATCATAACTGAAATGCCAAAGGTTAAAGATAAAGAGAGAATGTTAAAAGCAGCAAGAAAAACGAATTTACTTACCTACAGGGGAGTTCCCATAAGACTGTCAGATTTCTCAAAAGAAACTGCAGACTTGAAGGGATTGGCAAAAAATACTTAAAGTCATGAAAAGCAGAGACCTACAGCCAAGATTGCTCTAACCACCAAAGTTATTATTTAGAATTGAAGGGCAGAAAAGAGCTTCCCAGACAACAAAAAACTAAAGGAGTTCATCACCATCAAAACATTGTTATATGAAATGTTAAAGGGACTTATTTAAGAAAAAGATCAAAACTATGAGCAATAAAATGGCAATAAACACATACTTATCAACAATTGACTCTAAAAAACAAATTAAGCAAACAAAAAGACCAGAGACAGAATTACGGATACAGAGAGCATTTTGATGGTTGCCAGATGGCAGAAGGGTATAGGGAATGGGTGAAGAGGTAAAGGGATTAAGAAGTACAAATGGGTAGTTACAGAATAGCCTTGGGGATGTAAAGTACAATGTAGGAAATGGAGCAGCCAAAGAGCTTACACACATGACCCAGGGACATGAACAATGGTGAGCTGACTGCCTGAGGGAGTGAGGGCTGCTGGGTGGGGAGGGGGACAAAGGGGAAATTTTGGGGACAATTGTAACAGCATAATCAATAGAATATAATTTTTAAAAAAGAAAAAAAGGAGAGAAAAAAAACCAACATTAAAGAACATGTAAAGAAAGCCGGTCATTGAAAACTATATTTTGTGTTATATAAAATTTTGTTTACTGTATTTTGACATGTGCAAAAAGCCCAAGCTTTTGAGGGAAAAAATAAGGATATGCATTATACATAGATAGTACTAATTCTGTGTCTATATAATAGTTTTTAATTCTTTTATTTATGCTTATGCATTAAAAGTGTAACTCTAGAAAGCAATAATGATCTCCATATGCAAAATAATACCCTGGAATATGATCAATGGTTTTGTTTCTAAATATAAATACGTAATAAATTGAATTAAAAAATTAAAACAAAAGATTTTTTTCCCTGAAAGTTTGGGCCAAAAACATGGGTGCGCATTGTGGATGGGAGCACATCATACTCAGCAAAATATGGTATATACAATTTCTAGAAAAGGCAAAAGCATAGAGACAGAGTAGTTTGGTGGTTGCCTCAGGTTAAGGTTTGGAGAGGGGACTGACTGGCCAAGGGGCACCTGGGAACTTTTTGGAGTGATGAGAGTGTTCTTGACTGAATTGTGGTGACGGTTGCATCTAAAAGTCATCTAACTACACGCTTAAAATGGGAGAATTTTATGGGATATAAATCACACCTCAACAAAGCTGTAACAAATGGTACTGGGACTTGTACTACAAGATCACTGTGTGTTGACTGTATAAATTCTACTTGTGGCAGATTCACAGTCACTTTCAGTGTTGCAGTTTTTTTATGCACACATGTTAAGCTGGTAACTATTGACAATGTGTGCATCTGTGGAACCATCACTACAATCAAGATAGAGAACATTTTCATCACCCAAAGGTGCCCTGTGTGCTGCCCAGTCAACACCTTACCTGCCATCCCCGGCCCCAAGCAGGGCAGACCTGCTTTCTGTCACTACAGGTTACACTTCTCTTTACCCAAGTTCCACAAAGATGGAATCAGGCAATCTGTACTCTTTGGGTGTGGCTTCCTTTCTAGCATCTTCTTTCTGAGATCCACCTATGTCATCGTGTGTTATTGGTAACTGGTTCTTTCTAATGCTGAGTAGGACTGCATTGTATACATACATGACGATTTGTTCTTGGATATTGTGCATAAAGCTGCTATAAACATTTGTGTAAAAAAAAATGCATAAGGCATAGGTATATGTATATTTCTACTTTAGATTTTTACACAATTGTGAATATATTATAGATATTGTCCAGTTTCTTGCTTTAATCACTTTATATATTTTGATGTCTTTTCATAATAATTCTTTTTTAACATGCGTAATACAGGGTCCAGCAGAAGTAACACCTGCTTAAGTGTGGCTGGTAGGGTAATAAGATGGGTATAATAATTTATAGTTTTAATTTGAACATTTCACCTAAAATGTCATCTGGTGTGCTTGAATGTGACATTGTTATGTTACAGAATTACATGCTTATGATTTTGTAATAAAAGATTTTGTAATAAAAAAAAGGGGGGATTATTTATGCTGGACCCTGTATTTCATTTTATGACTATACCTTAATTCATTTAACAAATCTAATGGACATATAAAATGTTTTAAATTTTCCCACTTGAAGAAGCAGCTGCAGTGAACCACTTTGGATGTGCATCTTTGTGCATTTGAGTGAGAAAATCTGCAGAATAAATTTCTAGAAGTGGAATGTCTGGGTCAATGGATATTCACATTTTAATCTTTGATGGATGCTGCCAGATTGCCTTCAAGAATGTTTTCTCAATTTACCTCTTTCCTAACTGGGCATTTATTTTCCTACCAACTACTGGCATTAAGCATTATCCATCTTTAAATATATTTTGCCAATCTGATGAGTGAAAATATATTTTTGTTGTGTGTGTGTATGTGTGTGTGTGTGTGTGTGTGTGTATAGGCATTGTGTTTCTCTATTTCTTCTTAAATAAATTTCTAGTTCCAGTCTTCTGCACATTCACTATTGGGTTTGTTTGTTTCTTGAGTTGTAGAAAGTTCTTTATTCATTAACACTATTAAACTTTAGTATGTAATAAATATTGAAAATGTTTTTTCCTCCATTTGTCTTTCGTACTTTAGTTTTATTTATGATGTCTTTTGCCTCACAGAAATTTTAAATATTTATGCAGGTAAACCTTTTCTCTCATGACTTCTGGCCTCATTTTTATTTCACCATGTTGATTTTGATGATCTATTAATGATTTTACTCTCTAGTTAATCATGACTTCCTTGAGGGCAGAGGCTGCCTCTTTTTGCGTATCCACAGATCCTTCCGCCAGAAACCACTCACCCCCCCAGCCTTGGCTATGGTAAGTGCTCAGTATGTAAACACACTTTAAAATTTTACTGAATTGACAGAGTTCTGAGTGCCGTAAAATAAGCAAACACAGAAAATTTGATTCTAAGGCTGAGAATGAGGGAGAAGCTCTAAGGTAAGTTAGCCCGCAAAACCAAAATGCACGGTGAGTTAGAAAGCGTAATTTCAATCAATAGGTGCAACAAAGTCGGGGCCAAATTCAGCTGGTAATAGAAAATTATTAAAAAAGACCACAAGAAATATGTTCTATATGTGTTTCATTTTAAAAGCTGTCTTTTCACTGAATTAGCTGCTTTCAGAATCAGAGTTCAATATGGAAGAGTCATAGTTTAATATAAAAATAGTCATGGCTTAATACAAAAAGTCAGAATTTAATATAAAAATAACAAAGTGGGGAGGCCAGATGATAATCTGGACTTTGTGCACACTGCGCGTCGGGTGAGCCACTTTAACCACGGGAACTGCCCTGTGTCTGCCCCTTGCTGGAGGTGGTATACGCGCATCGTCCGCCTCACCGGGAAGAGAGGAAAGGTAGACCCTTCAGTTCGAGACTTGCACAGCCAAGCTCTAAAACGCTCTAGTTGCTTACGTCCCTACTGCTGCTTCATGAAACTTGGGAAAGAGTTTGAGGAAGTCCCTTGGCCTCAGTTTAGCTACTTTGAAAACAAAGGGGTCACTGGGTGATCTTGGCAGTTGCGTCTAAATCGACAGAGGTCAGGGAGTCGGAGAGTCTTCCTGTGAAATGACTTCCAGGGCCCTGCGTCCGTGGGATTCCCTTGTGATTCCGTTGAAGGTGTGAAGGCAAACCCATCACAGCTGTTACCAGCTGGTCTGTGAGGCTGCTCTGGGAGCCCCCAAGAGTGACAACACCGATGTCTCTATGAGTTAAATTAAATTTCAGGGTCTGGCGTGAAGCTGGAATGGGCCTTGATGTTTTTATCTCTCCGCTGCTGGGCTCCTGAGGGGCCTATCGCTCAGCTGTGCTAGCAAGAGAGAAGGGGGATGGAGTGGAAGGGGCAGTCTTCTCTCTTTAATTTATGTAGTGTTTATAATCATTTTATTATATAAATCATGCCCTGGTCACTTCCTAAAAAGACTCAAGATATTTATTAATTCACTCGAAGAACAGGTACTCTGGGCCTGCTCTCTGCCAGACCCACGGTGCAGATAAAACACACGGGACAAAATGAATCCTGAGGCTTCCCTGGCATTCTAGAGGCACTGGGTGTACGAGGGCTCAGGACACAGAGGGAGGGGTGACAGCTTTGATAGTCCAGAGGTGCGCCTGGTGGGGAAGAAGGAGGGCAAAGGGAACGAGGATCTCTTAAGTGCCTTCTAAGAGGCAACGTGGCATCATGAGTAAGAGCACGAGTCTGGAGACAGATAAGACTGGGTCCAACCTCTCCCAGCCTGTTTCCTCACATACAAAGTGGGGTAACAGAACTTCCTTTATGGAGTTGTTGGGGAGATTAAATGAAGAAGGCAGGGAAAACACTGAGCTCGGTGCCCAGCACGTGGCAAGTAGGCAATACACGGTCACGGTTACAATTATTGTGCAGTCAATCACGGAGATGGGCTTTATCATCAAAGGCTGCAGTGTGTTCCTTCTATAGGTGAGAAAACAAAGGCCCTGTGAGCTTTTGTCATGTTCCGAAGGCCACACGGCTTGGAAGGGGCAGAAGCAATACACTAACTTCAAAGCCCATTTTCTTTCCACTGCTGTGACACCTCTGAAGGAAGCTTCCCAGAAGACCTGCTATTTGAGTTGCGAGATAAGGAATGAAAAGAAGTTCCTTTGGGGAAGTTCGGAGCATGACGGTGCCAGGCAAAGGGCGGAGTCTGTGCTGCAGCACAGAGACAAACAAAGATGGAATGAGCTGCCTGGGCTGGGTGGAGGGAGAAGCTGGGGAGGCTCAGGGTTTCTAAAATTTCCTTCAGGAGGGAATTTCCTTCAGAGCCACCAAGGCGGACCAAATGGAGGACCCGCCCACCCTGAAGCTAAACCCTCACAACAAACAGGAATCAGAGCCCCCACTGTCCCATCTTCTGGGGACCGGTCTGACAGCCCTGTGAGTCTCGTTTGCCCAATATTATATTCATTGCTGCAGCTTCTCTGAGTTTCCTTTCTCCACTGTAACCTACTCCCAGACCCAAGAGATTTTGTGTATGTTAGTGGGCATTTTGTTTTTAAGCCAACAGAAGAGAGAATCGAGGTAAAGAGGGAAATCTCTCACACCCTGACCTCAAACCACTCCCCAGGGTTTGCTTTAGGGGCTCCAGATTAGGAAAGATCTGAGTAGAACTGCGTTCTGGTTTGGGAGGAGTTCCTAGCCTGACTCGGGAGACAGACAGCCAATTCAACATTATTGTCAAGCAGAACTTAAAGTGGATCAGGGCTTCAGTCAGTGGCAGTACCAAGGGGTAGAGGGGGTCTTCACACCCTCATAATCTCCATCAGCCTGTTCCCATTCTTTGGTGGTCTTTCAGTTTTCATAATTGAGTCCAAGTATTTTTTGTTCGGTAAAATCATTTGTGGTAGCCAGAATTCTAGGACGACCCCCAATGACCTCCCCCTTGTACAATACCCTCTTCTTTCAGTGTGGGTGGAACCTATAGATATGGTATCACTCCTGTGATTGTGTTATATGGCAAAAGGGAGATTTTGCTGGGTGGTCCTGATTCACCAGGTTATCCCTTTAAAAGCGTAGCCCTTTTTCTGGGTGGTCACAGAGGAAGAAACCAGTGAGACCTACTCCCGCTGGTCTGGAAGAAAGCAAACTGCTCCGCTGTGAACTGCCAGTGCACAGAGGTGGCCTTCAGCTGCTGACAGGGGTCCCAGCTGACAGCTAGAGATAAAACAGGGATCGCAGTCTTACAACCTCAGAGAGTTGGTTTTGGCCAACAACCTGGACGAGTATCATAATTAATTCTTCCTCCAGAGCCTTTAGAAAGAAACGCAGCCTGGCTGTCCCTGAGCAGGGAACCCAGCCTTGCCGTGTGTGTGTGTGTGTGTGTGTGTGTGTGTGTGTGTGTGTGCGCGCGCGCACGCGCACGCGCTCAGAGGTGTGACCTACAGAAATGTGTGCCAGTAACAGGGTCCTGCCCTGAGCTATAAATCTGTGGCAATTTATTATGCAGCAATAGAAAACTAATACAATGATTCTTATACAAATATAAAAAGAACATGTCAATTACTGTATTTAACTCATTACTTAATGGGGGATCTGTAAGCTGTGTAACAACTGGTTAGAAGGAGGAGCCACAGAACGGTACAAGTGGGCCTTTAGGAATGTTGAAATGGGTACAAAAATAGTCAATATCCACAGAGCAATGATCCCTGCAAATCCAAAGGTCAAAATTCATTTGAATTTCTATGGATGGGAATCAATGCATTACCAGTTTTCCACAGTTTATAAAGCTGCAAAATAGCTCTAAAACAATGAAAGGAGCAGATAACCTGGAAGAAAGGTTATCTAAAAGGACCAGATAAGGATTATCTATAAGTTACTAGAAGGACTTCCAGTAATCTTTATTGCCCAGTTTAAAAGACTTTCACAATTTTTCCTTGTAAGTGGAAAAGAAGCTTCAAGATAGGTCACCGCTGCCACATCCCTCAGCCACCACCAAATCCTGTCACATAGAGATTGTGGAGTGGCCCCAGGCTGCGATTCAGTGGGGCCAAAGCCTGGAGGGGCTCACCCAGCCTCGACTGTGATGTTTATATCCTTTCACATCTGTTACCTGGCTCATGATGGATAAAGTGAAACAGATAACAGCCCCAACATGTTGCTAAGGAAACTGAGGCCCAGAGAGGAGGGGGATCAAGCCCAGCATCACGCAGGGACTCAGTGACAGGTGTGACTCTGAATCCCCTCCCTTCTCATTCGGGGCTTGTCTTTTCCACCCCTCCCCCATCCCCAGGTGGGTGAACTTTCTGTCCCCCTTCTCTCCTATGTGGCGGGCCAGTCTCCCCTCCACAGTGCAGGGCTTGGCTCCTGACTTGGGGACTGGCTATGGCCTCAGATGCCCGTGCATGTCCAGTCTGCAGACCGCAATCCCAGGCCTCTGCAGAGCCTGCCTGACCCAGCATCCCCAACCCCCGGCCTGCCTCTGTGCACTGAACACATTTACGCCCATCTTCCCTTCTTTTGCCCCAGCAGCCTGATAGCCCCCAGAACAGCACTAGACATGACTTGCCCAAACCTGCTGTTCCAGGGCCACCTGCTCTGCCTCCTGGGCTGCCCACCCTGGCAGCCGGCGTCTGTTGGTTTCCCACTGGCACATGGGCTGGGAAGTCATCCGGGAGGCCAGGCACGCCAGTCTGCCACAGCCTCTTCCCAAGCCCTCCTCCTGACCAATGCCAACTACTAGAGCGGGACAAGCCACTGATGCCAGGTTGGGCAGCTGGCTGGCAAACTGGTCACCTGCTCGGCTCACGGAGTGTCAAGTTTTTGTTTGGCTTTGCCTTTTGTATCCTGGGGCTGAGACTCAGAGCTGAGAGGTTTTGGAGGGAGGCGAGTCCGGCCCCGCCTTGTCCAGGCACAGTCACAGAAGTCCGGAGAGGAGCTAAGCCGTTGAGGGCTGTCCTCATCGCCTGGGGGTCTGGTGCTGGCTTTGGGTCTGCCAGGTCCAGCAGGGGTTGAGTACTGAATGCACGAGTGATCTGCTCCTTGGGGGCCCCTGCGGGTGTAGGTCACAGGGGAGTTGGGTATAGGTTGATCGAGGCTCTTGGATTTGCTAAAGAGGCAGAATGGCTGGAGAATCTGCATTCTGGAACCAAGTGTCAGCTCAGTTGTGTGACCTCAGTGTCTGGATTTCCTCACCCTTGTCCCCTCTCCCTGTGCCTCATGCTCCAGTCCCATGAAGGAGCCACATGCTGTTTCCCGGGCATGTGACGTTCTTCCACCCCGCCGAGACTTCCATCCTGCTCCTCCTGCCTGTTTTAACATTCGGACCAAGCTCCGTATGGATCTCTGCTCCCTTCCCCCTGCCTCACTGACTCTTGTCGCTGCCAGGGGGAGTCATGTGCCTCCTTTTGCACCCCCTCACCCTCTTTTCAGGACCCAGGATACCTGGTTCCTCTCTTTATTCACCTGCCTACCTACCCTTTCACGTGTGAGCCTTTTGGAGGTGGCAGGCACACCTTACTCATCTCCATACCTGCACGCCTGTGCGAGGTCAGGAGCACAATCAACGCTTGTTAAATGTTTGCTGAGTATGGGCTAAACTTGGAAAACAAAAGGGACAAATGTCTTCAGTGAGATTTACTAAGGCTTTTGAAAGCCTCAAATGTATGTAATTATGGAGAAACATATGGAAATAATACAACTAAACTTAAACATTTACCTTGGTTAAAAATATCATAATATAGAAATGATCTTAAAGACTATTAAATGAGTCACTGATCTTAAAATGGAATCTCATTTTTAAACATTTTAAGTACATCCTATTTATTGAGATTGTAATAACTTTTTTAAAAGGTCCAGATGCCTTGGACGATTCTTGAGCATGAATATTTTTGAAATTTGTTAAACTTTTTTTTCCAAAGAGAGAGAGTGAAAGAAGAAAAGAGAGAAGGGAAGGGAGGAAGAAAGGGGGGAAGGAGGAAGGAAGGAAAATTTTGTCAGAAACGGCACTTTGATTTTCTTCACAGGCTCATTATACTCATGACACCATTGGGGCAAATGATGCCACCTCTGTGTGTCTCAGCCCCTTCACCCAAAGCTAGAGCTGGATGCTCTAATGAGAGAAATACTGGGTGTTGGCAAAGGGTTGCTGAGTTATCTTTCAATTACCCTGAACCAGCAGTGGAGAGAAAACTCTGTTTTAGAAGGAACACAAGGTTGTCAGCAATGAGAGAAACTTGGAACAAGAATGTCTTAGAGGGGCTTTTGATGCCAGGCTGGGCTGAAGCCTTTGGGTACTGGCATTTGAAGCCAAATCCCTTCCTTCTCTGAGCCTCAGTTTCTGAAAAGAGGGTGTCGGACCCAATAAGTCTAAGCTCACTCGCCACTTCCACAGTATGTGAACCCCACTCTGACAGGCTGATTGTGTAAAAGCAAATAGACCACATCAGGGCCAGAGAGGGTTCCAGTGCACAGGCTTCCAAGGGGACACCTTTCTCCTTCTTACAGCTTCCTCAAAGCTACAGAGCTAGATAATTTGGCTAGCTGCTGGGACCTCCGATTACCCCCTCCACATTTTGGGTCCTTTTTGTTCTTCGTGCCTGGAAATTGTTCAGCTTATCTTTGACCTGTCAGCATGTTCCTCACATCTCAAACCAGCTGTTGGAAAGTGAAATGGTTGGACCTAAGCAACTGGGGAGGAGTTATTTATTTTAATGCTGGAGACCCAAGAAATGCACACCCTTTTTGTGGGTTGTATTAAAATGTCTCTGCAGGTCTTTATGATACCTAATTATAAAGTAGCTTAACAGTGTCTCTGAAGCAGAGGGTGGGTAGAGGTAGACAGAAGTCCAGGATTCACACTGGAGCACAGCTGGAAAAGGCAAGGACGCTTCTGCACGAGTACGTGAATGGTCAAACTGACGGACGGACGAGCCAGGATTTACAGACCCAAGCTCTGAGAACGGCTGTGGGTGGCGCCCACACTCACTGCATCCACAGCCCGTGGCTGAGCCACACCCCCTCAGTATCTTACATGGGTTTCTGCTCGCTTACACCTCCCCTGTCCTGGGCGTTAGGTTTTTGTGAGACAGTTTGGACTAAGCACGCTAAGTGGGACTGTGCCCCGGTCAGGGAAGCTATTACAAGACCACTGTCTGAATAAACTTGATGTGTAAATATAAGCGGGACTCAGCTGGGCTTTCTCTTTATTCGTTCTCACGAGGCGAGTGTACCAAATAGCTCAGAGGCTGGCATTTAAGACCTGCAACCTGTTGGCTGGCAGCTGGAACACTGAGGCTTGAACCATTACTTGCCTGAGGACCCACAGCTGGTAAGAGGCAAAGTGAGGGAGGCAGCCACGGGCCTGGCCTGGCCGGGCCTGCTCCTCTCCCTGCCACGCCACGGCCTCCTGGGGCTTCTTCTTCGAGTCTCACGGTAGACGAGGGCTGGCAAGACCACAGGGCTCATGAAGTGGAGGCAGTAGGCTCCTGGGCCATTTAGGAGGAGCTAAGGAATAAGGAGACACCTTGGGCCCAGAAGCACACCAAGCAGACACTTGTCCATGGGGACTAGGGGGTGGGGATGCCACATATCTTGTATCAAATACACACTTCATGTGATCTCTGTGGTCCACTATTGGGTAAATGCTGACACTGGCGAGGCACACAGGGCCAGGCGGGGGAACAAGCTCTGGCCTGGGAGGTGGGGTTTGGGCACCCAGTGTGGTTCTTTCTCTGCTCCAAAACCTCAGCCCAGTCAGTGCTGAGTCCCTACTATGTGCTGAACAGCTCTCTTATGTTGTGTCTCATTATATAACCACAAAACAGCCCTGTCAGGTAGGGGTTGGCGACCCACTTTGAGATCAGGTAACTAAAGCTCAGAGAGTGGTCCTGACCAGCGTGGCTCGGTTGGTCAGGTGTCGTCCACAAAGCAAAAGGTTGTTAGTTCAATTCCCAGTCAGGGTATATGCCTGGGTTGCAGGTTTGGTCCCTGGTTGGGGTACAAGAGGCAAGTGACCAATTTTTCTCTCTCACATCAATGTTTCTTTCCCTCCTTTCCCTTCTCTCTAAAAATAAAATAAAAAAATCTTAAAAATAATAATAATAAAGTCCAGAGAGTGTAACTATACACATTCCATGTCCTGCTGCCAGGATTTGAACCAGCTCTGTCTGACCCAACACCTGTGTCCTCTAACCCTAGCACCCTGCCTGTCAAGGAGAAAGCACCAGACGGCCAGACCTCTTCTTCCTGTTCTCTGTTGCTGAGGGCACTCCACAACCTTTGTGGCTTTTATGACAGCTGTTGAGCAGGGCCAGAGACCAGCTGAGAGCTGTCCAAGGAACAAAGGACTGATGGGGGTATGTGTACAGAGGGAGGAGACACCTGGAAAACCTCTCAGGGCACAGGGGGAAGAAGCAGGAAACTTCCTGCTCTCAGGGAGCCCTGTTGAGGGTGCTGAGTGAAGTGTGGTAGGTGCAGGCAAGGTCAGGCTGCCTGCTGTGCACATCACCGACAGAGTCAACTAGTCAACCCCAACGTAAGTCAGCGTGCTGCCGTGATAGCAGTTGAGACTAGAATACCAAGATGCAAGAGGAAGTAAGAGTGAATGCAGGACCTCGAGGCATCAAGAGAGGTGGAAGGGCTGGTTCACCTCCAAGGGCTCTCCCTCTGATGGTACAACCCGCCGTCACTGGGGTCCCATGTGGGACCTCTCCTGGGCCGCATGCTACACCAACCTGACTACCCGCACTCCGACCAGGGATGGAGCATGGCCAGGCTCCTACCCAGCCCCACAAAGGATGGAGTCACCTCAGCGAATGGGAGGTAGAGATGGGCTTCCAGGGTGCTGCCTCAGATGGAGGTACCGGAGCCCCCCAAAGAGCTCAGGCTGCTCATAGGAGCCACGGACAGGAGGGAGAAGACAGGGAAGTGTTAGAAGACTCCAAACTGGCTGTGGGAACCCAGGGTCCACATGGAGGAGGGCTTCAGTGTGGCACGATTCCTCATCTTGAAGTTGTTCTCTGGTATCCAAGGTTCTGGAGGGTCCACAGGGTCCCAGGTAAGGTTCCCCTGAAAAACGTCGGGCTCCTGGTAGGTGTCTGACCACACCCACTATTCTGCTGCAGGAGTGGGGGCAATAGAAGAAGCCCAGAAGGTGGCCGTGACTCACCCAGAATTTACAGATTGGTGGAGCAGATCAAAGAAGCCCCACGCAACCAGGACTGGTGCCTCTGGACCTGGTGCGCCACGGGTGAGGACACTCTCAGCCAGGGAGGGGTGTGCCCAAGCTGGATGACAGTGCTCATGGGAAGCTGGTGGAGCAGCAGGGGAGGGAAGGGAAGGGAAGGGAAGGGACGGAAAGGATGGGAGGAAACAGGAGACGTGATTGTGGGGAAGATGGTCACTTCTCGGCAGACTTTGGTGACATGGAAGCTACAGTAAACAGGAAGGAGAGGTAGAAATGAACCATCCTTGAGCAGAATAACTCAGCTGGTTTGGCCTCCCTACTCCCCAAGGGCAGGGATGGGGAGGGAGAAGGGAGAGAGACCAGGAAGGCACCAGAAGGAGGGCTTAGCAGTGCCCATGCCCAGTACCCACCTAGGATTCTCCGGAGGGGCTTTGGGAGGACTTCTTTGTGCATATCCATGGCCTGGACCCCACAGAGACAACTGGGGATGCAGCAGGAAGAGGGGCGGGCCCACAGCAGCCAGAGGGGCTGCCCTCTCTTGCTTGGATGGACTCAAGGACTTAGACCAGAGATGCTGCAGGGAGACCATTGGGAACAGCAAGCAGAGGAGAGGAAAATGAATCTTCCAGAACGTATACAGGTGCACTGAATGGACAGCATCCACTTTACATCCACAGCTCTCGGCACAAGAGGGTCAGGGAGATAGGGTCTTACAAGTCCAATCTCTCCAACTAGGAGGAGGGTTGAATGGAGTTGAGCGAGCCACTCCAAGGGTGCTCCAGGGAACTACTTGGGAGGCATGGAAAGCTCTAGGAGTTCATACACAGAGAAGTGAGGCCACAATGACTAAAGTCCTCTCAAGAGCACACAGCAATTGGAGACGAGGAGAAGAAGCCATGACTCAAGCAGGCCTGCCCTCCTAGGTGCAGGATGTGAAAGAGCCCAGCTGCTTGGAGCAAGAAAATGTTCTTTGCTCTTCGCGTGGAAGGTGGAGAGCATTAGAGGCAAATGGGGAATTTCACTCCAAATGCAGTTGAGATCATATCTTGGCTTTGTTCCCCACAAACGCACAGTTATTTGTATTTCAGCATAAAATTCTAACTCCGGGGACCTGGTTAACAAAGGCAGTGCTGGATGCATTCCCCCAGAGGCCAGCCAGATGGAAAGCCCAACGGAATTTCACTTTGAAGTGTTCTGTGTCATCTGACTCATTTGCAAAAGAAATGAGCTTTATGGGATGTTCAAATGTTTCCAGACATAACCAGTTGCCCCCAAGCGAGAATAAAGTTATAATCTCTCCTTCACCTTGTGCATACACAGGCTGTTGGAATCAAAATCTGCCTCCTCCCCAGGCTCTGCAGGGGGCAGGTGGGAGGGGGAGTCAAAATAAAAACACCTCGGATCTAGAAATGATGGATTTGTTTTTTCCCCACTTTGACAGTGGAAACAGAACAACTGTATGGCTGGTCTAATGCATTACACATTCATTTGTCATTAGGATAATGCAAAATAGGTGACTAGATATGCTTAGTCATATGGCCTCAAAGGCTCTGGGGTGTCAGGGGAGGAGACACAGAGGAGGCACAAACAGATTTGGGTTCCAATCTTAGCCCTGCTGATTTCCAGCTCTCTGACCCTACAGAGTAGCTCCTGCCCTCTGAGCCTCAGTTTCCTTTCCTGTAAAATAAGCATTAAAATGTTGATCTCACAGTGCGGTTATGAGGAACATATGAAAGGGCTTCAGAAACCACAAGTGCACATATTAAGATCCCCCCCTCTACAAGCCCGGTGACCCTATCACCCCAAGCCACTTTGCCTGCCCTTGAATGCGAAGAGTAATTTCCCCCTGTTGTGCCTCTGCTCCCGTGTTCCCTCTGCTTAGAGTGCCTTCTGCCTCTTTCCCCACACCCTTGCCAACATCTACTGTTACCCTTTTTGAGGGGTGGGGGCTGAGTGGACATTGCCGATTCGGTAGGTGGAGAGTGATGTGGAGGCGTGGCTCTGTTCATGTCTCGGTAACTCAGCCTCTCAGGCACCTGAAACACTAGCACTGAAAGGCCCTCAGGGATCACTCAGTCCTGAGAGGCCAAGGCGCCAGGCACCTCCCCAGGCTGGGCTGAGGAGCCCTGTGGCACCCAGGCCACTTGGCAGTGCCCACACTGGCAAAGTTCTTGGGCCTCTTCCGTTTTCCTCACGGTGTTAGTCCGTGTTCTCCAGAAAAACAGAACCAATAGGATGGACGTTATGGAGACTGGCAAGTCCAAAGTCTGCAGAGCCAGTGTCCGAGTCGAAGCCCAAGGCCAGCACATCGCTATAGAACCAGGAAGAGCTGGTGTTCCAGGTTGAAAGCCCTCAGGCAGGAAAACCCTTTCTTACTCAAAGGAAGGTCAGCCTTTTATTCTTTTTTTTTTAAGATTTTATTTATTTTTAGAGAGATGGGAAGGAAGGGAGAAAGAGAGAAACATCGGTATAAGAGAGAAACATTGATCAGCTGCCTCTCACACGCGCCCCGACCAGGGACCGAACCCACAACCCTGACCTGGAATTGAACCAGCGACCCCTCATTTTGCAGAATGATGCCCAATCAACTGAGCCACGCTGGTCAGGGTGGTCAGACGTTTATTCTATTCAGGCCTTCAACGGAATGCATAAGGCCCACCACATTAGAAGGGCCACCTGCTTTATTCAGACTAGTGACTGAAATATTAATCTCATTGAAGAATACCTTCTCAGAAACATTCAGAATTATGTTTGACCAAATATCTGGCCATTTTATGCAGTCAAGAGGCATAAAATTAACCATCATACTCATGAAAGTTGAAAATCTTTCAGGAGTTAAGCAGGCAGGGGTGTGTCTATGAGATGGATTTAAAACAGAGGAATTTGGAGGAGAAGTAGCTTGGACTTTAAAAAAATTTAAATATACAAATACAATGATGAAGACAGAGCATCACAAATGCACAGAAGACTAAGGTGGACAGAAAGTGACTCCCCGAATCTGAGAGGGCACTCAATAATGATAAGACAGGTAAAGCAGACAGAGGAAAACCTTCTCACGTTCATTTTGGGAAACAGAATTACTTAAAACACACGGGAAGCTCCTTCATTCCTCTTTCCACCATCTGACCGTTGAAAAACCAACTACCGTGGAGGAACAGCAAAGGTTGCCTTTTCGGAGTGCCCACCGCTTCAGTGCCCACCCTGCAAACACCATCTTCCTACTTAATTTTTACCCGGAATCTCAAAGAAAACCTGTAAATCTCGGGGGAGATTAAAGCAACAATGAGATGTCATTCCCGCCCACAAGATTGGGGGGAAAGCCTGACAATGCCGACCACTGGGAAGGACACGACCTCACCAATTGCTTCCACACCTCGAAGGCTAGAGGTACGTTCTCTGTCATCCTCCGTGACTTATCAACCGGACTCGACATAGTCGAACATCCCCTCCTCTTGGAAAGACTTCCTTCATTTGGCTTCTGGGAAACCACACTCTCCAGGTTCCCCGCTGCCGGATGCTGCTTCTCCGTCTTCTTTTCCGGTTCCTCTTCTTCCACCACTCGTTATTACTGACGTGCCTCCGAGCCTTGTCGTTGGACCTTTTCTTATCACTCTCCACACTGAGATGATGTTCTCAATCTCACAGATTTAATACTCTCTAGTTGCTAACTATTCCAAAATTTATATCCGCACCCAAGCTTTCCCCTGGACCCCAGGCTTGGATTTCAAAGCGCCAACTCAGCATCTCCAGAATTGTGTCTAACTTCTCATGTCCCAGACTGATGTCCCGATCCCCCCCCTAAACTCTGCTACCTCCCTCTC
This sequence comes from Mormoops blainvillei, assembly GCA_004026545.1. NCBI lineage: Eukaryota > Metazoa > Chordata > Mammalia > Chiroptera > Mormoopidae > Mormoops > Mormoops blainvillei. The sequence continues at coordinate 29,928 of PVJD01004258.1, forward strand.
AGTAAATGGTAACTCCATCTTCTTCTAGTGCTCAGGCCAGAGGCCTTGACCTCCTTGGAGTAAATTCTGTGGCTCTCCTTTCCACATAATCCCCGATCTCACTTCTCACCACTTTCATTGCTAATATTCAAGTTCAAGCTACCATATTCTCTTGCTTGGAATATCTCCACAGCCTATGATCTAGCCTCCCTCCTTCTACCCTAGTCCATCAACACTGGAGTGACCCTCTTAAAGCATAAATCAGATCATGACACTATGTTGCTCAAAACCATCCATGCCTATCATTCCATTCAGAGTAAAATCAAGTTCTTCATAATCACCCACAGGGTCACTGCAACTGGGCTCCGTTACTCACTAACCTACCTATTCCCCTTGTTCCATTCTAACTGCACTGGGGTCTCTGCTGCCCTTTGAACCCTCCAGACCCTCCCATCTCAGGACGTTTATCCTGCAGCCCCGCCCCAGACATCCATGTGGCGCCCTCCCTCGCTTCCTTCAAGTCTTTGCTCAACATCGCCTCCGCAGGGGAGCCCTGACCACCCTACCTCAGCTTCCTACTTTCCTTGCTCTGACTTATTTTTCTTTAAAGCCTTTCTCACTTTTAAATGTACTATGTAATTTATTTATTTATCATGTTTATTGTCTGTCTCCCTCCACTGACATTACCAGGAAGAATTTCAATCAGGTTTGAAAAACAGGCAAGGAAAAAGAAAACCAAACATTAGCCAGGATTTCAGCCACTAGACCAGCCTGGTAAAGACCCTACAGCCACCACCACTGAGCCCCAGATGTACCACTTATGCAGTTGGCATTAGGCCTTGGCCACTGCTGCTGGCCCTGATGACCCTGGAAACTTAGTGTTGCCACTGTTCATGGCCAGAAGTGGGTTGTTCAAGGCTCCTACTTCCTTGTTTCAGTAGACTGTCCAAGGCAGCTGCGCCGACTTGACTGAGTCCAGGCCATAGCGGCAAGGGAGGCTGGAAAAGCAGCTGTTAGGCATACTCAATGCCAAACGCAGAAAGAGAGTTCAGACACTGAGCAGCCACAGAAAAATGTCTATCACACTGGGGTATATTAGGTCATGAAGGAAGCTCAAAATTTCCAGAAAGTTGGAATTGTACAGGCCACCTCCTTTTATCATAATCTAATCAACCGAGATATTCTGTTGAACAGACCAAAGTCAATAGGATACAAGCAGAAGTTTATTCTTTCTCCCTGATGTCTCGTCAAATTGGTTCTGTATAAATTATTCCTTTTCCTGTCCTTGGATTGAATCTCAGGTGTGTCCCACGTTTCCTGTCATTTTGGGATAAAACAAACAAATCCAAAACATCTCTAATTTTAGTCACAAAAATTGTCTTATCTTTTTCCAGTAATTAAAATGTACCCTGTCTTCAGTAAAGCTTCTCCCCTCCTTTGCTCAGGCCAGCTGGGCCTGAGAAGCCTGCAGAGGAGGAGGTAGCATGGGTGCCTCTGTCACACTTCCCCTCCTTACTCTGCTCCCCTGGCATCCCAGCCTGTGACTCCTGACCCCTGCAGGTGGGGTCCAGAGGCAACCAGTGTCAGGTCAATTGCACAGTCTGATGTGGCAGGTGCTGTGTGGGTTGGCGTTGGTGCTCTATGGGCTTGGTGACACTTGTGTGGGTTTCACAGAGATCTCCCCAACTGAGGCCCTGAGGTTACAGCCTCCAGGACAAAACAATTCTTGTTTCTGAATGGCAGCTTACATCTCCAACCGACTCCAGCTGATTTCAGTCCTGGGCACTGGGCTAGCTGGTGGTCCGTTCCCCCCACATTATCTTTGTTGGGCTCATCACCCCTCCAAGGGGACTTTTGGGGCAAAGTCCTTATTAAGATGTCCCTGGGTCAAGTCTTCCCCATGTGACCAGGTCAGTGAGAAAATGCATGCCTCCTTCTGTCAGAAGCAGTACAACTCATCCCCTGTGCAATCTTCTTTCTTTGTGTCCCCTCAGGTGGACAGCCTCGGCCTTATACCTTTGAATTTTCCAGGAGACAGTCATTCCCTGTGCACTGGCTTCAGACTCTTGGGGATACATGTGGGGACGAAGGGAAGCACTTCTGCAGGTTAGGGAAAGGTAAAGGCCTCCCACAACTTTTTCAGAGAAACTTTCTCTCCCAGACTCTTCACTGTCAACTCTTTTATATACTTGATGTGCATGTTGGGCTAAGGGGGCAAAACTCAGTTTCCAGATGCTTCCTTTGCAAGACCTGTACAGATGGTCTGGCTTCTCACTTCAGAATGTGAGGGTTTTATTCCCAAACTTTGGGGCTTCAGCCAAACTGAGAGAGGGTCCTTATTCCAAAGGATTTAGTTCAATAATAAGAAAATGAAAATATTATATAGTAACACTTAGAGTTAGTGCTGCCCTTGGAAAAAATTTTGCAGTGTAGTTTTAAAAGACACTATAAAAGTCAGTCGCCTAAGCATTTAACTCAAAAAGTTAGAAAAAAGCCAACAAAATAAATCTGTGGGAAAAAGAAGAAAGTAATGAAGATTAAAACAAAGAGATCACACTGCTTTATGAGCAAATTTCTCTAAACCTCCAAGAAACAAAGAATTCCCATGCTGTCTAAACAGTTCCAGACCGAAGAAAAACATGGAAATCTTTTCAGATCCTTCTATAAACCCAGTATATCCCTGATTACCAAGCCTAACAGAGATGTCAGGTAGGATATGCTTGTCTATAGACTTCTAAAAATCTAGCAAATACAGTACAGAAGTACATTAAAATAATATGCCATGCCAAATACAGTTTATTTCAGGGAGGCTAGAATATTTTGTATACCAGTATCTATCTGGCTATTAATATTTTACAGGATCCATAGTTCTTGGTGAATATGTGTGTGTGTGTGTGTATGTGTGTGTGTGTGTGTGAGAGAGAGAGAGAGAGAGAAGCTTTTGTAAACTAAGTGCCATTTGAACATTAAAATCATTTTTAGAATAATTGTAATCAATGTGAAAATCATGATTTTTCAAATCTGTTCTGAGCCTATAGTGTTTGCTTTGTGAATATGTGTATTGTATATATTCTGTATAGTTACATTGTACTAAAATATATATTAGCTTATTTGATATAAGTATATACTGAGTACCTTTTTGCTAGCCTGGTTGTTTACCTATTAAAAAAGATTTAAACTTTTTTAAAAAAGCATCTTTGAACTGGCCTTTATTACATGGTCACAGATAAAGTTACAGCTGGAAGGGATGAGCAGGGAAAAACGAGTTTTGATTGTCTTTGAATAGAGACGTAAGACTAAGATATGGGTTTTTTTCCCCTCATTAAAACATCTTAATGCTTTATGGAATTAAAAAAAAAGAAAAAGAAAGGCTAGAACAGTTTGATGGTTTGATGTAACTCTATTGATATGATCCATTACATTCATAGGTCAAATGAGAAATACGATTATCTTGAAAATGCAACAAAAGAACACAATTCAACCTCTATTCCAAATCTGAAATATTCTTAGTAAACTTGGGGTAGAAAGAGATTTCCTTAACTGCAATGAGTACCTATCTCCTACTGATAGCCAGCATCACGCCCAGGGTGAAACGCCCCATCACGGGCGGGAAGAAGGCATGAATACCTGCAATCACCACTCTCACTTCACCGAGGACAGCTGACTGATTGTTAAACAAAGAGTTTGAATGGCACACAGAAGGATTCAAAGATATTATTTGCAGATGATATAATTTTCTAGCTTGAAAATCCAAAGGCATCAACTAAAAAACTATGCTAGAATGAATGAGAATAATCAGAAAGGTGGTTAGGTATCAAATAAAAAAAATCACTCTCAATACAGTAGCAGTAATGGGGCAGGGGGGGGAAATCCAGAGGATAAAAAGACACCATTCACAGTAGTAGCAGAAATATGAATGACCCAGAAATTACTATAACAATGAAATGTACAGGATTTATATGACAAAAGCTATAATGCTTTACTGAGAGGTGTAAAGACAATTTGAATAAATGGAAAAATATATCTACAGCCCCTGTCTATAGCCAAGAAGGCTGAACACGTCAGTGCTCCAATGAGAATGGTGCCCCCTGGAGTTGTGCAATGTGGTGGTTTTGGGCATATTATGTTCCTGGTTAGAAAATTTCAGTAATGGGAGGTGTCCAATTTCCCCAAATGAATTTGTAAATTCAATAAAATATCAGTTGGAATCTAGCAGGATATTTGAGAATTGGGAAGAATTATTTCGAAGTTCATAAATGTACATGGATAGCCAAGAACATTTTGAAAAGAAATAGTAAGTTAAAAAATACTATCAGGCATTAAAACATATGGACACAATAAAGAAAATAAGGATGTACAAGTAAATAAATCTGGTATATTCAACTCAATGGAACAGAGAGTCCATAAGTAGACAAAAATTTAGGTGCAAATTTAGTATATGATAAAGGTAACTTTTCAAACATATATGTTGGGGGATGGGGAAAATGGATTACGCTACAAGTGGTATCAGGACTATTAGCTAACCATTTAGAAAAAATTTTTTTTAAATAGCAAAGACCAAAACCATTTCATTTATAGACATGATCTAAATGGAAAACATGAAAATATAGGTGGATATTTATTTTCCTGGGGTAGTTTAGAACCTTTATTCAAGACAATATCTTTATTGGTTTAGGTGTGGGAAAATCATCAGTAAGTTTTTGCTTGTGTTAAGAAAAAACATACGAAACTCCTAAATAAATATTATTTATAATTTTCCATACAAATGGAGTAAAAGTCTTATTGAAGCTCTCACGAATGAGCAAGTTTAAAGGGAATCATAACTTTGTTTCAGAGGGTCATATAGAACTTTTCAAACATCTGTTTCATTGAGGAATAATGTATATACAATAAAATTTAGCTGTTTTATTTGTATGTTTTTAACTGAAGTCTTTATTACGATATTGTAAATTCACATGTAGTTGCAAGAAAAATTACAGGAAATCTCATGTACCCTTCACCCAGTTTCCTGTAGCACTTCAGTACAATATCACAATCTAGATACCGACATTGATAACATCCACTGGTCTTATTCAGGTTTCCCTGTTTTTACTTGTACTTGGTTGTATGTGTGTGTTTAGTTTCATATAAGGTTATGCCGTGTGTAGCCTAGTGTATCCACCACCACAGTCAAGGTCCTGAGCTGTTCTATCACCACAAAGATCCCTCACATGGCCCTTTTATAATTATACCCGCACCAATACACACACACACACACACACAGACTTCATAAGTTTTGACAAATGTATACAGTCACGCGATTATCTCAAAAATTTTGATAGAAAACATTTCCATCACCCCAAAACGTTCTCTCGTGCCTCTTTGCAATCACCTCCCTCCCATCATTCTTTATCCTAAGCAACCACTGATCTGCTTTTATTGTAGTTTTCCTTTTTCAAGAACTTCATATAAATGAAATCGATATAATGTTTTTGAGATTACCCATGTTACTGCAAGTATCCGAGGCCCATTCCTTTCATCGTTGGGTAGTATCCCATTGTATGAAGATATCACATGTTCTTTATCCCTTCAGCCTATAGACATTTGGGTTGCTTCCAGTTCTTTATGATTTTGAACAAAGCTCTGATATTCGAGTCTTCGTGCGAGTACTTTTTCATTTCTCTTGGGCAAGCACCTAAGGGCATGATTGCTGGATCATATGGCAAACATATGTCCCATTTTGGATAGTTTCTAAAGCTATAGCTTCAAATTCACTGATCTTTCCTTCTTCAAAGTCTAATCTCGTGTTAATACCATCCGATGTCTTTTTTCATTTCTGATATTGTATTTCCCATTTCTAGAAATTCCATTTGGATCGAAAACTTAAAAATCCCCCATCTCTCTCCTCGTCGTGGTCATATTTTCCTCTGCCTTCTCAGACATATGCATCATAATAACTGTTTTAATGTTCTTTGCAAAATCCATCAACTCTGTCATTTCTTGGTTTGTTTCTAATGATTAGCTTTCTGTCTGGTGATAGGCCATATTTTCCTACTTTGCCTGCTTCAGATTTTTTTATGGGATGCGGGACATTGTAAATTCTGCATTGTTGATCGCTGGATTTCGTTGCGTTCCTTTAAATACCATTGGGCTTCATTCTGGAGCACAAATCAGGTGAATCCTTTCAAGACATGGAGCATGCAGGCTTTAGGCGAGGGTTAGTTTGGCCTCACCATTAAGGCAATGCCCTCCTGAGGACTGTGCTCAACACCTCGTGTGTAAGGGGGTCTTTCCACTCTGGTTGATAAGAACATGAAGAATTCCAGCCTCATGTGCCAGGGGCTATTATGCCTAGTCCTTGGCTGGAAACAGGCATCTTTGTTTAGGACTTTAAAGCATAAGATTAAAGGCAGAAACTGTAAATAAAAAGAATGACAGATTGACAACACAAAAATTTAAAGCCTCTCTCTTTGGTTTCCTCTTGAATCCACTTCATTTCAGCTGTTTCTCATTGATTTGCATGCCTGTTGGTAGAGGGAGAATATCAGTGGGTCTGGAGCCAGCTCTGCATCTCCCTGTGTGACCAGAGGGAATTTCTCTCTGGGCCTCAATCTTCTGATCTTGGAGAGAGGGGACTGGGTAAAGCGTCTCCGAGGGACTTCCAGCCCCTATACTCTGCCCCCTGGCCAGGTAGTTCCAGTCTCTTGCTCATTTCTTTGCCTGCATAATAACTGAGGCTCTTGGGACTCCGGTTCCACTTCTAGGCATCCTTCTTATTCCTATTTCCCTTTTAAAATATAATTTAGTTTTTATTTGATTTATGGACTCAGTCCCAGTCACTGAACTTCATTCGGCTTGGACAGCTTATTGATTTTCAATAATGGTGGAGCAGAAGAATAAAGAGATGACAGCAGCACTTGGCTGCAGGTCCAGGGCCGGCCAAGTGAGGCAGGAATTAATCATCTCTAGGGTGATCGCTCAGGCTGTTCCTGGCAGGACAGTGACCCAGGGCGCTCAACCAGTCTGGGACAGCCCAGCAAGCCACACAAGGATTCTCTGCCTCTGATACCATGAGCTCGCCAGACTGCCCCACCTGGGTTCTATTTGCCATATCACCTGATGTGAGTAAATTTCCCACACAGCTTTCTCCCCTCTAAAGAGGGGGCTCTGACCGAGTTTCCAAGGATCATTAGAGGGAAGCTGCACCACTTGGATCAACAGGAAGGAGGAGATGATCACATATAAAGGTGTCAACATGAAAGAAATGAATGCAAAGATAAGTAGACGATGAAAGGTGAGGGGATACAGATGTGCTGGTTTGCTTGCCGATTTCAACAGGGCTTCTCTTGGCTTTCTTTGCCTCTGGACCTCCGCATATGCTGTCCTCTGCATAATATGCCAGCCCTCTCTTTGCTTGACCAGCTCTTGCTTCTTCTTCAGGGCTCAACTGAGTTGCTGACTCCTCTGGGGAGCCCTTCCTGAACCCCCCTCCCCCCCGACCCCTGATGAGATGCCCCCACCCCATGTTCCCCCAGGTTTCTGCGCTGAGCCTGGCAGGACGTTCATCACACTGTATTACAACAGCTACAGCAGTAACAATGGTCTATCTGCTTAACTGCATCTCCTACCTAACTCCGAGCTCTGCGAGAGCAGGGACGCCGCCTGCTTTACCCAGTCAGTGTCCTGGTATATGAAATAATAAATACTGACTGAATGAATGAATGAAAAACAGCTGAAAAGAATGACTGTCAAAGTTACTTAGTGATTCAAAGAATATTTATGGAGAGTCAATTACATACTAATATTGTGGGTAGGTATTGATGTGCATTAATTCCTTTATTTAATCCTCTCTGCAACCCTTGAACTGCATGTGTAATGAAGTGCTCGGAGGTGTGAGGTGACCAACCCAAGGTCACACAGCAAGGATCTGGCTAGGACTCTGGGTCTCTGAATTCCTAACTCACTAGGGGACCTCAACAAATCCATTCTCTTCCAAGGGCTGCACAGTTTTTCCCTTTGTATGACGTGCGGGTTGAACCAGACCAGTGGTTCTTAATCTCTGAGAACTGAAGAAAGCTATGAACTGTCACCCCGGGGATAGGCACATGTGCACTGAAAGAATTACACACAATTTCATGGGTTCGTGGACCCCCATAAAATAGCCCCAGAGCTCCCCGATCACGAAGGCCCTGCTAGTTCCCACAGTTCCTGCATGGTCTATGATTCACCCACGGACACCAGTTTTATGAAGTGGCAACACTCTTCCACTCATTTTTCAAAGTCTTAACCTCACCTCTCCCCCCCAGCCTAGCTGGCAGCAGTCCCTCCCTGCTGTGAGACCCCATTAGCCCCCAAGCCCCAGGGCCCTGCCAGACAGCGACTGTCACACCAAGTGCTGGTCCTGATTTATTCTCCACGGCATCTCGCTAGATGAGAAGCTGTACGTAACAGCAGGACCCAGGCTGACAGAAGAAATGGCCAAGTTCAGTCCTTAACGAATAAAGCCAATGTTGTTCAATAATTCCCACGGTTCATGGAAAATGTGATTTTCTTGCTGCAGCAAATATGGAGGGCGGGAGATGGAAAGACACCCACTCTGCTCTATGGAAGAGACCGTAACAATAGAAATCAGTGAGATAGAGAGCCTTCTCCTCTATTCATTATCTGGGCAGGCCAGAGCTAATGTGTTTGTTTTTTAATTCCTCTGTTAGTAGCCACCCTTCCCCCTCAAGGATGCCTGCACTTGTCTGACACCCGGGGACACTGGCAAAGAGAAAGAATTCTCAGTTTCTAGAGATAATACTAATTATTCCAGGATCTTGAATGCCAGGTCAAAACTTCCATCTAGGCCAGTGAGTCTTACCTCGGGGCATCCGGGATGGGGCCGACCCCTAGCAAAGGTACTTGTGAGATTGATGGGACTGCAGAATCATGTCAGAAAGATCATTTTGGGTGTGGGTGAGGATTCATCAGAAGGACTGAGAGAAATGGGGTGAAATGGGGGAGTCATAGGGAGAAGCCTGATAGATTTAGGTAAGGGGTCTCCTCTTGTTCCCACAATGGGATGGCAGCCCACCCACGAAACCTATACACAGATAGGACACTCTGCCACCCTTTCCAAAGGAGTGTCCAGGAAGATGGAAGCAGAAGCTGTTGGGTTGGATAAAATTTCTTGGAAGACTCTTCTTGCGGTCCTTTTGTCCTTATTCTTTCTTTCTGTCCAGAATGCAGATGGGATGGCTGGCTCAACAGCTGCCTTCATGCTACCACAAGGGAAAGGCCAAGAGAGCCACAGAGTCCTCAGTTCTGAAATGCCTGACCTGCCGACCCAATGCCATACGCTGTCTGCTTCTGGACTCCCTGTGTGAGGAAAAAAACCTGCAGGGCATCAGATGGGAAGGTTGGGTAGCAGATGGATGGGTAAGTCCGGAGCTCTGGAGAATCATGGGCTCATAGGTGGGTAGGTGGGCGTGATAGGAGCTGTGGGTCGGGTGAGATGACGCAGGGAATAGACGATAGATAGATAGATAGATAGATGATAGATAGATAGATAGATAGATAGATAGATAGACAGACCGACCTGGAGAACACCAACCTTCAAAGAATAGGAACAGGCCTTGGGGAAAGGTAACTGCAGAGAGGGAACAGCCAGAGAGAGAAAGAGAGAGAGAGAGAGATGACACCTGGAGAGTGTGGGGTCCTAGGGACCAAGGTAAGTCAGGGACTCTGGAAGTGGTGAGTTGTCAACAGAACACATGACAGAGGGCCAGTGGCCCACACCACAGAAGGGGATCTGGTGGTGATCTGAACAAGGGCTGAGGAGACAGCCCTGATGACTGCATCCTGAAACGTCAATGTCAGTCTGCCCAACAACCCCGCTGTGCTCTCCAGACCCTCTCTGTAGAATTGTGGGCGCCTCACATGTTGGTATCTTCCAAGAGTCCCTATAGAAAACAGCACAATGGAAGGGGAATACTTCCTTCCCTGACACCTTGACCAGGAGATGCTTTGGACATGATTACTGCACATGTGCGTTCTCCCTGTCGCCAGCCTGTATTCAGATGCCCTGGCTGATCTTGTCAGATTTGACTCCTCTTTGCTCGAAGGGCATGCGGCTGGGTGTCCCCCACCAGCTCTGCCTCACGCCCTGGTGGACCTCGGGCAACTCACTCGACAAGCTAAAGGCAGAGCAAGGCTAGAGTTCAGACCTTCTGATTCCAAATGCATCAGGTCTCAAAGCCCACAAGCGGAACGCTTCCCAGGTCTGGCTTCTAACAAATGCATTGGAAGCTGGCATGCTGCCGATGTGTTTTTGGCTTGGGGTGGGTACCAGGATATTTTTCTCAAATTGGGTACTCCATCATGTAGAAAAACATATCTTTTGAGGGGGTAAAACATCTGGAGTTACATAGCATGAAAAGAGGCTAAAGACCAGGTTACACATTCAACACACAGCTCTCTGGGTTTTAATGATGCTCAAAGATTCAAATGTTCAACAAATCTGTTTGTGGTTGTTCTGACTTTCACTGTTTCCCTGAGGGGCTGCCACTCAGGGCTTTTTTTTTAAGTGGGTCGTGTTTTTTTTTTTGTTTTTTTTTTCCTGTCTTGTTTAAACCAGGAGGATGCCTAGGGAAGGAAGTATCTCCCAGAGTTTGACCGAACTTCCCAGGAAAGCTTCAGATCTCACAGATTCTAAGCCACAAAAATATGCTTCTAAAAATAGACATTGCATGGCAAGAACACGGGTCTTGGCCCACACAATCCAGCCTCACAGGTAGCCTTTGTCTTGTGACCAGGCCAGAAGGTCCCTGGAAAGAGCGTGCGTACTATTGACCACTCACCACTGGCAGCAGATTTGGGGACTTCTGTTCAGGGACCTAACTGCAGTCAAGAAATCCAGCGCTGAGTAGAAGACTGGACACAGAACGGGGGCGTCATAAAGGGCAAGCTTTGCAAGGCTCTGAACGCTTGGCCAGAGTTTGCCCAGAGATTTACAAAGTGTTGGTCATGGAGTCAAAACCCAAACTGCAGTTCCAACTCACCACTGATTGTCTGGATGTCCTTAGCAAGCCTCTTCCCATCTCTGGGCTTCAGTTTTCACATCTATAAAACAGGGATGGAAAATTCCAACACCATCCCTGCCTCCAGAGTTGCTGCTGAAATCTGTACAAATATGAGGCATCGGCCCATGTGAAAGGACCGATCCTTTAGTGATGGGACTCTGGCTAAGCACATCCAGACAGTCCAGACAGCTTGAGGGGCTCTGTGGGCAGTGACAGAAGGCTCTTCCAAGCAGAAGCATGTGCTGTCCTCTGGAAAGGACCCTTCTTATTGAGGCCATTTAGGCAAGAGCTCACGAGGGTCATGGTGGGCTCCTCCTCAGCCCCTGAAGTTATACTGGGAACCAGCCCTTTCCCTGGTCTCATCACTATAGCACTGAGCCTCGGAAACCCGGTGCGGAAGAGAAATACCTGACTTTCTTCAGCTGCAGAGGCTACAGTTGCTGGCCTGTGTTTGCTGTGATTAGATATTCCAAAATGAGAAGAGATTTGGTGGTGGGCTCATGTCCAGAGTTAGAGAAATCGACCTCATCTTGTTACCCTGTCAAGTCATCTGAGGTGTTTCTGTGTTTGGGGGGCCAAACTAGTCTCTTGTATTTAGAAAACATCATGTCCCTTGGGAACTTCTGAACCTTGGATGTGTGTGTGCACATGTGCGTGCCTGTTTATGTCCATGAGTTTGCACTGTGGGGCTGTGCATTACAGGTCTATGTGCATGTTTATACATGCACAAATGCCTGCTATATGGGTGCATGTGTGTGTGTGTCTATTTTTGTGTATGTGCATTTGTGTGTCCACACGTGTATTTGTGCACATGTGCATGCATGTGTGTGCGCACGTGTGTATGTCCTCGCCTTCTCTCGTGAGGAGGGAGGTGTGTTCAACTGCACTAGGGCCAGGGGATGATTTAATAAGCCCCAGGTCTCCTTGTCCAACTTGCTGAGCTATGGAAATGGCAAAGCCTTTCCAAGCCTGAAAGACAGATATGTTCATTTTCAGGTTTTGCCGCGAGTCTGTGTTTCCAGGAATGGCTAATGTCTCAGAGATGCAGCATTTGCATCCAGCAGTGTCAGAGTGGCTGTAGGATTCGTGGCTAGGGGGTGATTTAGGATAGCTATTTGGAAACATCCACCTCCTTCCAATAATGCTTGAGAAATTGCCTCTCCGGAGAAATTTCAAGAGGGTCCTAAAACAGTGATGGAGGAGGCCGGGGGAATGCAGATTCCTTTTGTCGGAGCAGCATGGCTGCAGGAGGCAGAAAAACCCGCTAGTGCAGACTCCTCTAGGGAAATTGGCTGCATCAATTGTGCTGGTGCGCCCCCTCCCCGCCCTGTCCGTGCGAGTGCTCATCTCCCTGCACCTCCCCCAGGTCACCCCCAACATCTATCTGATGAAATTAGTATTTGAAATACAATAAAGTGATTAGTTCACTTGACTGTGACAAACATATTTAATCTTGACCGATCGATTGTGTCAGAAAACCAGTACCATTAGTTAAATTATCCCTTGGACTCAGAGAAGCAAGCGGCCTAATTGAAGAAGGCAAACTCTCAAGGCCTCCTTTCAGTCCGGGAACTTCCCGTCTTGTGGGTTTGAAGGGCTCTGATTTGAAATTTGGCCTTAACATGCTTTCTCTTCAGCCACCACCATTTGGACCCACTCTAGGCCTCAGTTTCCCCATTGGTCATTAGAGAGCAAAGATGCAGAGGAGAGACTTTGGAGCTATCATCAGTTCAAATCAGCAGCACTAATTAGCTGAACATAGGCGAGTACGTAACTTCTCCTTGCCTCAGTTTCTTTATCTGTAAAGTGGGGGTGTTGATACTAGCATCTGGGTCCTTGGGAGAGGCAGGGGAAAGAGGCTGGGCCTGGGTTCTCCTCCTGGCCCTGAAGTGCCACAATTTGACCACTTTAGCTCTTTCCCTCTCTCAGCCTCAGTCTCCCCAACTGTAAATGAGGAAGTGTGATGGGTCCATGGTAGAGGCTCCTGCAACCCTGATGTTCCATGAGACTCGGAGCCTAACATCCTTGTTGACATACATGGAAATTACTAGAAGTGAGCCAGGCAACGAGCCTAAGTGATCTCATAGTCAAGGGAGGGTGCTTTGAGGCAACATAACTAATGCTTTGGATATGGCAGGGTAGGGAACAGGGTTAGGAGCACAGAGAGCCATGGTTTCTGGGTGTGAAATAAAGTCAATTCCATTTCATTCTGGCCTAAGAAGCCTCAGAATCCTGATATCCACAGTGGATCTGCTGGTGCCACTCATTCACTCATCCAGGGTTTGCTAAGCATCAGTTCTGTGGTAGACCTTGTATTGGGAGCTGGAGACACAAAAAAGGACCAGCCCCAGCCTTGGTCCTTTGTCCTTTGTATCCAGGGACTCAGAGACACATGAACAACCACCTCTAATATGGTACTGTATGAACTTCCAATGGCTGCTGTAACAAAACACCACAACTTAGTGACTTAAAGCAATACAAGTATACGATCTTACCGTCCTTCTGGAGGTTGTAGGGAAGAATTCAACTATTTGCATTTTCCAGCTTTTAGGTGCCACCCTCATTCCTTGGCTCATAGCCCCATATTCCTTGACCTTTGCATCCATTGTCACAGCTCTATTCTGTCTCTCGCACTCCTGCCTACTCCTAGTAAGGACCCTTTTAAGTAAGTGGACCCACCTGGATAACTACAGTGGGTTCAACTACTCATAACAGTTATTACTAAACAGTAATTCTCACCACCTCAATATCCTTAATCACACCTGCAAAGTCTCTTATACCATTTAAGGTAACATATTCACAGGTTTCAGGAATTGAGGCGTGGACATCTTGAAGGGTGGGGGTGTCCTCCTACAGATATAAAAGTCCCAAAGCTGGAATAAAAAGACTAGGAGTGGCCCATGAAGCATGAGTAGCACGCGGGCTTCTCGAGCAGTGAGAACACTCCAGGCAATGGGGTCAGTAAGCAGCAAAGACTTGGAGGTGGGAGCTGGCGTCATATGTTTGGAGAACACTGTGGCTGGAAATAAGCAGCCAAGACAGGAATGAGAGGCAGAGGCCAGGATGAAGAAGACCACACTGGTGATGGGGAAGCAGAGGAGGGTTTTAGACAGGGAACAGCCAGGTCAGACTTGAATTTCATAAATCATTCCGGCTACAAAGAAGGGATTGATAACAAGGGGTAAACCAGGTCAAGGACACCAGCAAGGAGGCTGTTGTGGAAATTCTGATGCGAAGATGAGGCCTGGATTAAGATATTGGCGGGGATAGACTCTCAGAGGTGGGAGATGGGTGCGGGCACCTGGGGTGAATTGGGTAGAGGGTGTGAAGGGAAGGAGCTGGCTCGGGTCACGCCCAGGACTCTGGCTTGGGTGGCTGGGTGGAGAGCAGAGCCAAGCCCCTAAGGAAGAGGTATCCCATCTTTTCTCAGGAAGGCCACGGCCTCAGGGCACCATGAGCCGCACGCAGGCATGCTGCTGCTGTCCCCTCAGTGACTAGGGTAGGGTCTGCCCCCCTTGAAGAGCAGAGCACCATTGCTCAGCAGACCGAGGCCCAGGGGTGCTCCCATGGGAGCATAATTCCTACTCTCCAGAACTGATGGTTGTTGGAGGGAAATCCACCTGTTTCCAATTACTCCGTGGCTCAGGCTAATAAAACCTGGGACCGAAGGTAATTTCCAATGAAAAAAAATGTGTTGACCGAGGAGTATTATTAAGAGAGAACAATGTCCTGACAAACACTTTCTCCAGGGAAGCCCAGAGAGAGAGGGACTAGGCTCTCAAACCCAGTCTGGTTCCCCAGGCTGTGGGAGTTGCAGAGGTCAGTGGAAGGGACTGCTGAGTCACCTGAGCTAGGTCCCTCCCTTCAATCTGCCCCACTAGAAATGGGACACCAGGGGGGTCAGGCCCAAGCGTTGGAGTCTCACAGCCCTGGTTTCTCAGTCCCAGCTCTACCACTTACCAGCTAGGAGACCTCGGCAGGTTCTTCAGGACAGTCCATCAACGTTACCCTCTTCACAGTGTCAGAGGGAAGCATGAAACCTTTGCCCTTTTCATCATGGTGGAGGAGGACCTCTCCTGGACCCCCTTAACCATAAAGCTCCCTGTCTAAGAGGGATCCACTTGGGGGAAGGGAAGAGCAATTAACACTTTTCTATTCCCTGGGGGACTGGCCCTGCCCCCCTGCCAATTACTGTATCAGGACCCACCTGCTCTTGAAAGGGGTGACCAATTATCAGGAACAAGTGTGAAAGTGAGGCTGCTGCCCAGAGCCTCATTACCTGCCTCTTCATCAACTGGAGGGAGGGAGAGACCTGTCTCTGCTCCCACCAGTGGGGAGGGTCTAGGACAGATGATGGATTTTCTGGGTGTTCCTCCACCCACAGGAAGGAGGGGAGCTCACTCTGCACAGTCACTGGAATGAGGCAGAGGCTTGTGGTTTTTAATTCTTTAAGAATTATATATGCGTGTCTCTGGCAGGTAACACATTTAGATTTTTGCCTGTGTTTTTTCCTTCTGTCTTTTCCCTGCTGGTTCCAAGGGACCCAACCTCTGCTCTCCTTTCACACCACAGGAGCTGCTTCCAGGCATTAGTCCCTTCTTGGCCTTTGTTTTCCAAAACCCTGAGCTGCTGGAGGGGTTGTCGGGGAGGGAGGGAGAAAGGAGCTGGCCTGTGAGCAGGGAATGGGGTCCAGACCTGCCTGGGTGGGGAGTGGCTGAGTGTCTGCAAGGAGGCTGAACTCTGCCTCCACATCCAGAATGAGCAGTCACAGGGCAGCTGGCAGTGACCAAGTTAGTGGGGACGACCGCGACAGACCAGGCTAGGAGCCGTTCTCCTCCTCGCCCCGCATCTTATGAGTCCAGGGGGGCGAAGTGCTCCCTCACTCTCTTAAATGCCTGAGCCCGAATGTCCCATCATCCCGGCAGGGTGGGGAGGGGGATGCAGCCTGCGTCTGAGTTAGAGACAGGACCATGACTTGCCTCGGTGACTCAGGCTTTTGAAAGAAGATACAGGGCGTGAAGGACAGCAAAAGGATACGCCATCCCAGGGCTCCAGCTTGGGTGGCTGGGTGCCTATGTGAAAATGACTAGAAAGAAGCTCACTAAGCATTCACAGTGGTTTTCTCTGGGTGAGGAATTATGTGTGATTGGTATTCTGTTCTTTTTGTAACAGATCTTCTATAGATGTTCTCTAATAGGATGTTTCTTCAGTAATAAGAAAAATAACTAGCCCTGGCTGGCGTGCCCCCGTAAATTGAGCCACGAAAGGTCACTGTTTCGATTCCCAGTCAGGGCACGTGCCTGGGTTGTGGGCCAGGTCCCCGGCTGAGGGCATGCAGGAGGCAACCGATCGATGTATCCCTCGTGCACTGATGTTTCTCTCCCTCTCTTTCTCCTTCCTTTCCCCTCTCTCTAAAAATAAATAAATAAAATCTTTTTTTAAAAGGTAAAGAAAAATAACTAGAATTGATATCACCCAGCCCCACTTCAGTGGACACTCATTACCTGCAAGCTGAAGGTAAAACCCCTTAGCATAGTTTTCAAGGGTTTCCTGCTCCCTGAATCAAGCCTCCCTTTATGCCATCGTGCTGTCCTGTTCTGCCTCCCCTCTCCTGGGCTGGCCATTCACCCTTCAAGACTCAATTCTGAAATACCCACCTCTAGGCAGCTGTCCTCCTCACCTACTTCCACCCTGGCCCCTAGGGCCCCATGTGGTAATGCCTGTCTCTATTTTCTATCTCCCCAAACAGCCTAAGCCTGTCACGGGGCAGGGACCAAGTCTGATTAGTTTTCATCCCCAGCCTCCCACTCAGGCCTGGGCACACAGTCGGTGCTCGTTAAATGCTTGCTCAGTGAACTGTGGAGGAGCTGGGGTCCTTACCTCTTTGTACACAGGCTCTTCCATCCTCAGGGATTGCCCCCCAACACATGCCCGCAGATGGTAGTATCAGAGTGGGGATACCTGACAGGCCATCTGACCTCCGGGGTATTGTCAGGCCCAGTGCTCCCTATGCTAACAGGCAGATGGCAGTGGGGAGCCCCGTGAGCCTGGCTGCAATGACCTGCAAGCAGATTCTTCATGTTCCTCAGAGATGGCTGGCCTCTGCCACCCACCAACCCCTTAGCAGGCAAGTCAGTTCAAAACCTTCCCAGCTTCAGCCTCCTTCCTTTCGAACCTTTCCACACTTGGTGTGCCCAAGGCAGGTGAGTCTGGGTGTGAGGAGGGCCACACTGCATGCCACACAGTCACCCAAAGCAGCCTGAAAAGAACTAGAAGTGCCAGGAGCCCCTCCTACCCAGGGCACACCTCTTCTCAACAGTTGCCCACTCCTTAGACCTCTTTGGCCCATGGCCTTCTGAGGAGATGGTTCTCCATGGACTTCTCATGTTTTGCACATCATACGAGCAGAGGCACTGACAGCTATCACTGTAGACTTTTTTGGTGGGTGTTTGTTTAGGGAACAGCCTTGGAAGCCTAGAGATCATTTCTCCCTCTAGGGCAGGGGAAGGTTTGTTTCTGTCCAGTGAAATGAAGACAATGTCTCCCTCTGGGACGAAGATAGGTTTGCTGGTAGGCCATTGTAAAAGATTTGGGTTACCTAAACTTAGGGTTCCCCAGTTTTGTCACATACCCATTATGCATGCAACATCCACTCATGCGACTTGGGAGCGAGGCGAACCGAGGCAGGCATGAAGCTCACGCTGCTTGCGATACCACAAGTCATAGACACTTTAGTCTCTGATCTGTGAGTCTCCTGTCTTCTGCCAGCACCTACGTAACTGTGGCAGGCTAGCTTGCTAGCTTGCAAGTAGGGCAAAACCTCAGACCCATCACAGTTTTTGACAGCACTAAATTCAAAGGAATTACTGAATTTTACAAAAGCAGTCTCTGATATTCTTGAAGTTTTATAAAACCAAGAATGGGCATGAAACTGGTTGAACAGCTACTAGGTATCAGCCCATTCCGAACGTTGCTGTATGAATCATCCCCACAACCCCACAAAGTACGCGTGATGATTTTACAGGCGAGGACCCTTGCCCAAATTAGACTGATTCAGAAGCCCAGTCTGTTTTCACTCAGCCCTGGTGCTTCCCTCTCAGATGACAGCAGTGCAGAGAGCTCAGCGCGGCCATGGCTGCCCACTTGGTGGCAGGAATCTGGGAAGCAATAGGTATTTCTATACCAGCCAGGTCCCTGAGGTCCACCTCAGGGCAGCAAACCTCAACCCTGACCCAGAGGTCCCTAGGCCGCCGTCTTGGGGGTCATCCCCAGGAAATATTCTGCTAGCCTCTCCTTGGTGGAATCGATTCAAAGTTGGGGAGAAAACTAAACCCTGTCAAGCACTGGAGGTGAGAAGTGTCAGAATGCGAATATCCTCCTGAATGGTTAGGTATTACCATGATGGAGCCAAGCATCAAATACAAGTTGAAGACCTAGCATGTGCCAGACATTGTTCTAGGGGCGGAAACATTCTCTGCTCTTTACAGTGCTTTCAGTAAAGTACAGTGCTTTTAATAGACAAATGTATAATTTAGTAAGAGCTAGTGATAAGTGCTACTAGCAGTAACAAACAAAACAAAACAGGGTGAGAGCACAGGGAATGAACAAAGGGTGATGGCGGAGGTCTAGAGAAGTTTCTCTAAAGACAGGTTTGAGCGGACATCAGGCAGACAGAGGAAGTAAGCCAGATAAGCACATAGGGGAAGAATACTCCATGCAGAGGAGGCAGCAAGTGCCAAGGCCCTGGGTCAGAAGTGTGCAGGTATGTTTGAGGGCGTTGAGAGAGCAAAGGTGGCTGAAGGGGAGCTGCCAAGGGCGAGCCTGGTAGGAGGTGAGGTTGGACTGGGCGAGGTGAGAAGAGCATCAGCCAGTGACACTTTCCCTGGTGAGATAATGTATCTAATTCTAAAGCATGATGTCCTGCGCACAGCAGCGGCTATATTATCATCACCACATGTTTACTCTTGCTTAATTTCAGCGTCATCTCCTCACTGTGCTCTCCTTCCTGCATCACTAGAATCGGATGCTGCCGCTACAGCGAACTGCGGCCTGGGCGCCGGGGCGCCGGTGGGGTGGAGGGTTGAACCTCTACCAGTAATTACTACTCCCAGGAAGCCCTCTTGGCTCGGCTCTGCACTTAGCATGGTGAGTGCGACAGCCACTTGTCAGAAGCCTCCCAGAGAGACCACCTGGAAATGAGAGCAGCCCGACTGGGGAGCCGTGCAGAAGGGGGAAGGGCGTGCAGGCCCCTTTGTCATTAGACAGCCAGAGCTGGAGGGATTGCTCCGGTTTAAATTAAGGATTTAATGAGATGAGGCCAAATTAGATGCAATTAAAAAGACACTTTAGAGCTGGCAGACGACCAAGAGAGGCGGTAATGACTTTCCTAGAAGGGAATCCCACAGGCTGGGGGTGGGGGACCAGGAGGGCTTGGTTTTCTACTTCTGGAAACATTTGGGGGTCGGGGATGAGAGGATAAAATAGAATCAGTCATCAACAATGCTGGTGCCCAGTGAGGGCTGGATGGCCCTCCGGAAGTCAGCCCAGGCAGGCCCCTGAGCGACGGCCCAGGCTTATGGTTTCCGGAAGGAAATTTTTGGAGCCCCTAAGGATCCAAAGGAGACCTTTAGTAACTTCACCAAGCATTGTCTAAATATACATTTTTATTTATTTATTTTTTTAAAGTTTACTTATTTATTTATTTTTAGAGAGAGAGGAAGGGAGGGAGAAAGGGACAGAAACATCAATGTGTGGTTGCCTCTCATGCACCCCCTACTGGGGACCTGCAACCCAGGCACGAGCCCTGACTGGGAATGGAACAAGCGACCCTCTGGTTCACAGGCTGGCGCTCAGTCCACTGAGCCACACCAGCCAGCGCTAAATATATATTTTTAATTATTTTAAATCTTGAGGCAAAAATGCTGTGCAGGCTCTCAAATTTCAGCCCACAGGAGCCTTCCTATGTGCTGCGCAGCGCGATTCCGCACAGACCTGGGGACAAAGCTTCTGTGGGGGCCTGGACCTCTGTGGACTCTGGGTGGACACACCATTGCTTGGGAAGGTTGCCCCCCGCCTCACCTGTACCGCCTACCTTGGGTAATTCAAGCCTGGACAAGAGCCCACATGTCACATCGTCCTGGGAACCCAATCCTAGGTGTCTCATGTGCTGCACTCAAATGTCTGGACACCGCGTCCACACCACAGAAGGGCCAGGCAATTGCAGGGAGGTGGGTAACAGTGCCAGAAGTCTTGGTACTATCGTATCGGAAAACCTCCTTTTTAGTGCTCGGTGTAAGTTTGGGCCCTTCTTGTCTGATCTCCAATGGGCTCAGTTTGACAATGTAGGGTCCCACGGTTACCTTGCTTACAATTCCAGGTAACATGTTTAGGATAAGACTGAATCTTTAAACCTTGGACTTAACATGCGAAACAAAACAAATTCGACTATTCAGAAAGTTTGAGTGAAGAGCTGTCAGAGACGGGTGCTGAGGTGTGAGATTTTCTTAAATGACAACCCTGAACATCCTTCAAGCTTCATTTGAAACATGTTTTTCTGCCAAACAATGAATATTTAAACTAAGAAACCTATTCATCATATTCCTCCAAATGTAATACTCACAGTTTAAGGAATGAGAGCAGGGCCTAGGTATTATTAATAATTCAATCCTGAAACAAAATAATGGCCTAAAGTTTCTGTATCCGTTTAATTGGAGAATTCCGAGATTGGAAGTTAAATGTTTTAAAAACCCATTGCCATTTGCAACTACTCTTCAGGGTGGATCAGGATTTTAATAACACAGTGAAACCAAATCTAAATACTGAAATGAAGTGGATATTGATGCTGATACTGGATCGCGACTATTATTTATAATGTGCAATTTCAAATTATTTGGGTTATTGAAATAGTCTCATTATTCTCATTAGGTTTTTTTGGGGGGGTTGGTGGTTTTTGTTTTTGTTTTTTGTTTTTGGTAATAAGTAGTCGCTCATACACTTGAATGGAAACATCAATTATAATAATGTCACTCTTGTCAGTTTTAGGTAATGGACTTCCACTGACAAATGTGTTGAAATATTACTGCTGAAGCAGTTGAAAACTGCTGACCTAGTCCAACCCTGTGGTGGTACATTAGGGAAAGAGACCCCAGAGAGCGACAGAGGCTTCTTAGTCCAGGACCACAGTCAGCGGCAGGGCTGGGCTTAGAAGTGGGGTCCTCTGACCTCCAGCTGTAAAGAAGCCCTCAGGACTCTGCCCCAGGTCCGTCTCCTGCCTCTGTCTGGTCCTAGTGGGAGCCCTGCAGCCTTCCCCCCTCTCCCATCTATCCCCCCCTCCACTCAGTGCTCAACTGGGACTAAGTTTTCCCTCCTTCAATGTCCTGGAGCGGATCAGAATTCAGTTTCAACCCCTTCTCCCTGGAGCCATTGTGTCACACAGGGGAGCCTGGTGGCCTACTGTGGGAGGAAGAGGAAACTGGGCAAGCAGATTGCCAACCCTCAGCCCCATTCCAAACAAGACAGTGAGTGGACCCCAGCACAGTGAGCTCTGACACCTGGACATCCAGGTTCAAAGCCCACCTCCCCCCTTACCAAATATAAACCAGGTATGGCCATACTGCCTGCTGAGGAGGGATGTTGTAAGAATTTAGGGAATCCATCCATGTAAGGCACATAGAAAGTAGTCAATAACTCTTAGCCATTATTTTCTGTTTTATAATAAGAGATTGATATATGATTTTTTTTAAAGGATATGGCTGCTAAGAAAGGTAGGGCAAAAACTGGCTTTGAATATAAAATTAAAATGTTTTGCCCTAGCATTTGATGTCTTCAGCCTTTTCTACACCTCTTCAAATGCCTGTGTGCCTGCCACAATGGTCTTCTCACTGCCCCCTGCTAGGTGTGCCCCCCACCCCACTCAGGCCTCCTTGCCTTGGTTCACACCACGTCCCGAGCCCAAAGACTCCACCGCTTCCCAGAAGCCACCATGATCCCTCAGAAGTAGCAACTCCAGAATTCCTACAGGAAGACTTTAGGGCAACACTGTATTTGGCAGGAAGAGGGAACGTGGTACCAGGACACTTGTATGGAAGCGGTATTTGCACAACTTGCTCACTTTTACTCAGACTGGGTGTTTATTTGGGGTAGCTTTGTGGGGCTGATGGAAATCATAGGAGAACTGAAGCATCCCCAGTCCCATTAGAACGAAGTTCTGCTTCTCCTGGGTGCTCTCAGCACAGGGCTTGTCCTGGTCTTGTGGCCAAGCTGGCATTTGGGCCCCGCATTCCCCTGCTTGTGTTTCTCCCCTGCCCTCTGCCCTCCACTTTGGGCTCTTCCCCTGCCAGCCAAGGGGCATTACTGGCTCATAAGCCACCTGAGAACAGCCACCAGCACCCAGACATTCAAGCTCATGGGCTCCAACTCCCCCAGCTCATTTCACAGGTGGGAAAACTGAGGTCACTAAAGCATATGGACATTGCCTTGGCTGATGTTATGTCCTCCAAACACCTTCTGTCTGGAGCCAGGAGGAGGGCCATGCCATGGGACTGGAAGTCAACGGTAGTTGGTCCAAGATATCAATCAGTAGATAGTAAAATACAACAAACTCCAGAATCTATTGAACTAATCGACAACAGCTGATTGCCTGACACAAACTGCAAATACCAAATACTGATAGCCAAACCCTTAAGCCAGTAGACAATTGTTGTCTAATGCAGTGGCTTTTACCACTGCAAACGCTACCAGGCCTCAGAGTCACCGCAAGGCTTGGGAAAACCCAGAATGCTGGGCTCAACCTCCAGAGGGTCTGGTCCAGCATGAGTGTGGTGGCGGGAGGGCTGAGAATTTGCATTTCTAGTAAGTCCCAGGTAATGTGGGTACTGCTGGACTGGGGACCACATTCTAAGCTAATGTTTTATCTTCACCACCCTAACGCCTGCTGCATGGTCAGGTGGCTGCCACAGTGGGACTCAGGATTTCATTGGAAACTAGAGCATGGTGGTTTCACAGTCTCACACTCCCATCACCAATGGTCCCCACTCACAGCAGATCTGGCCAGCCCACCTTTCAACCCAGAACATAGCACCGCTGCAGTCTATTGAACTGGACCACGGTATGGTCTGTCTGCCCCTTGGTAGAGGAGTTCCTTACAGGCGGGGATTGGGCCTGGTTCCTGTTCGGATTCCCAGGGCCTGGGACAGGGCCTGAGACTAGGTCTTATGGAACATTCGCTGACTGAGATTTAAGGCTCATAGAAGCACAGGGATGTTCCCAAGCTCATGCAGGTGGTCAGTGATGGAGCTGGGGTCAGAACGCCTGGCCCCTCCTCTGAGTCCAAAGTCCAGGGACCTGTTCTGACTCCTCCCTTTCCCCAGCATCCTGAATGAAGCCTGATTGGGTAAATGTTGTGAGATCAATGGCCTTTATCCTAATGATGGGTTAAAAGGGTCCCCTCCAGCCTCCTAGCCATTTTGCCACCATTCACCAGCTTGCTCTATCCTCTCAGCCAGCTGTCTCCAAAGTCAGATGCATGGTCCTGCAGAGGCCCCACCCAAGGAAGAGTCCAGAGACAGTACAGTGTGGAAGCAGCAGCTTCTTGGTCAGAAACACATTAGAGGGGGCCAGGGAAAAGGGCACACACCTGGCAGGTCCCTTCATGCTGAGCTCCACAAAATTGTCCCTATCACCTATTTCACAAAGCTGCTAAAAACTCCAGATCAGAAGAAAACATTTTAAACTAGGTATTTTCCTTATCTAATGTAAAAAGAAACAAAATGTAGTGATATTAAAAAACACTATTTTGGGTTGGCTGAGCCCAGTGGGGTGATTCTTTTACCACCCAGGGCTCGAGCTGAGGTTATCCACTCGGCTGCACTCAGCTGGTGGCTAGAATGGGCTGTGAATTCCAAGAAGGCTCACTCAGGCGTCTGGTACCTCGGTGGTCCCCCACATGACCTCTCCACAGAGTTAGCCTGGGTTTCCTCACTGCATGGTGGTCTCCAAGTAACTGCACTTCTTACATAACAATGGGATTCCAAGAGGGAGAGAGTGGAAAGGAGCTTCCAGTCCTCTTGAGTCTGGGTTTGGAAGTCTCAAAACATCATTCCTGCCATATTCGATTGGTCAAAGTAAATCACGAGGTCCTGTCCACACTCATGGGGAGGGGAAACAGAGTACCTCCTGGCGTTTGGAGCAGCATACAACACAGGCAAGGAAAGGATTGATGGAAACTATCGGCTTTGCTAGGGAAACATTGGAAACTTTTATTTTCAGCCTGGGAATCCCCAGGAATGTGTGCAGCACATACAGCTGTGGAAGCTTCCGAACTTATGTAACCCCACGGAGGTGGCGGTGGGGAGGGCCTGGAGGGGCCCGAAACGAAAGAGGCCTTGAAGGCCAGCTACAATAATCTGAGTGCAAAGTGAAAGGACTCTAGCTGGGAGATAGGGTTTCTGGGTCCTTCCACAGCCCTGCCCCTAATTTGGTGTGAGAAACTGGATAAGACCCTGTCTCTCTCTGAGAGCCACCCAAATCAGTTTGCCTCGGCCCATGGGTCATTTGTCCATAACTCTCCATTAGAACAGATGTCTTTCTGTCCTTTGCTACCTTCTAGACTCCTTAAGAAGGGCAAGGATCTCTCTTCCCCTCTAGACTTCAACAGCACTTTGCCCATGGATTTATAACCAGGAAACTTGGTATTGCTGAATTCAGCCCAATGTTGGGCTGTTTTTATTTTATTTTTTAAGTATTTTATTTATTTATTTTTAGAGAGAGAGGAAGAGAGGGAGAGAAACATTGATTAGCTGCCTTTCGCACACCTGTAACTGGAGCCCTAGCCTACAACTCAGGCATGTGCCCTGACTGGGAATCAAACCGGCAACCCTTTGGTCCACAGGCCAACGCTCAATCCACTGAGCCACACCAACCAGGGCGACGTTGGGCTGTTTTTAAAAGCAGACTTTAGAACTACAGCTAAAATAAACAGAGCATGTCACTGGAACTGAATG
The DNA here is from genome assembly GCA_004026545.1 of Mormoops blainvillei. Lineage (NCBI taxonomy): Eukaryota > Metazoa > Chordata > Mammalia > Chiroptera > Mormoopidae > Mormoops > Mormoops blainvillei. Next base: position 54,949 of record PVJD01004258.1, read on the forward strand.
CCAGAGAGGGTTCCCAAACTGTTCTTAGTTTATGCTCCCACTATACAGATTGATATACTGGGGAAGCCTTGTGTGGAGAGCAGAGCAGGGATACAGAGAATTGATTTAGCCAAGCTCCTCTCTCTGGGAGCCCTGCCCGTCTTCCCCACAAAGTCCCACTCACTAGGCTCAGGTCTAGCCCTGAGGTTTGTGGGTGCTCAGAAATTCCAAACCCCTGGAGAGGCCACCAGTGCCCAGAGCCTTCTCATTCAGGCCTTGCAACAGTAGGGACAACCCCAGAAAGAAACTTTGGAAGCAGGGAGCCCCTGGGGGTGGGGCTTCCTATTAATACTCTAGGACCTAGTGCTTGTCCGTGGGTACACTGGAGAGGCAGAAGAAGCTCTCCCCTCCCCTGCACATGCCACCCTTTCCAGTGTCCAGCACACACCCATTGGTTAGCAATGCCGATAACAGAGCCCCTTCAATTGGAATGTCCCATCAGATCTCAGTTGTTAAGCATCTCTGAATGACTCACTCTTCTCTACTCCCAAAACATAACCTGCCATCTGTAGCTGCTTCGCCTTGGCTTATGCAATTCCCTCTGCCTTAAATGCCATCATCCCATCTGACCCCCACTCATTGCTCATCCTTCCAGGCCCAGCTCAACATTCCCTCCTCCAAGGAGCCCTATCTTACGCTCTCCTTCCTGTGTTGGCAGGGATATTTCCCATTTTAAAGCTCTCACCTGGCTTTGCCTTTACCTCCCAAGGTTCTGAACACTCCGCCTTAATTATAACAGGATTGCCAGGGGGAGGCAGTTCAGCGGTGGGGCTGCCCCTGACCTGGGAGTCAGCAAACTGGGGTTCTAGCACAGGCCGGGGCAGGCCTCTGCCTCAGTGGGAGACTTCAGAGAAGCTCCTTCTATCTCTGATCCTCAGTCTCATCTCTGGGATGAGGAGTTGGACTTATCTTTGAAGTTATTTTCACAGTTTCATTTGTTGGCTACACCCCCTGGTAACTGAGTTCTTAAACAGGCCCTGTCCTAGGTGCTGGGGAGACACAGACTGAGTCCCTGAGACAAGGATTTGTGTACGAGTGATTTATTAAGAAGGTGATTCCACGGGATGCTCTGGAGTATAAAACATGCCTCAGGGTTGTCCTGTCCCAAGATCAGGGAGCTGGGCGCCACAGTCCTGCACCTGCAAGTCATTAGCTCAGGAGAAGCTGAGTTCCCAGCCACTGCAGCCTGTCGGATTGTGGGAAGTTTCCAGTAGCCTGCGGCAGGCCGCTGAAGGAGAGTCACAGGTGCAGACCCCGGGAAGCAGAAGAACCCAGGAGGCAGGGAGGGGAGGAGCCAAAGAACCAGCACAGGGCCTCCGATGGAGCCTGTCCAGCGTCCACCTCAGAGACAGCGCTGTCCCTGTATTCAAGGAGCTCACAGAGGGGACACCAACAGGCAAGCTCAGGTTCGCAGGCGATCCAAGGGAACGACTTGTCTCCACTTTTCTGAAGCTCGCCGGCCAAGTAGGGAGTCAAGAACTAGGAACTGAAGGGCCTGAGTGCGCAGTGCCAAGCCTGATTTGCATCTCCCACTCCCTGGCCCAAGTCAGGCTGCAGCCTGTGCTTTTGCCAGCAGGGTTAAGACAACTCAGGAATCACAGGGCTTCGGCCCCCCACAGGCTAATTGCAGGCTCAGGATATCAAAATGGACTGATTTCCCCAGGGGCCCAGACATGGTTTTTTATAATTCTGACAGTCCTCTTTCATCCTCCGCCCTGACAGAGCCCGGATGTTAATCAAGCCATTTCCTGTGCAAATCTACACTCCACCTCTGGTTTGGGGGCAGAGGAGGTAGGGATGGGGCAGGAACAGGGGCTAGGGCCCTGAGAGCGCTCTCTCCCCATGACAGAATTGAGGCTCTGTGATCCAGTGGACCCAGGAACCCCATCCTAAGGTTGTGGAAAGCGCATAAACTGCCAGAACCCAAGGGTCCTTAGCCTCCAAGCCATGGCTTCCAAACTGTGTTCCTCCAACCCTCACTTTGCGGGAAGGAACAACTAAGGCCCCGGGGAAAGAAGGAAGAAGCAATTCAGCCCCAGTCTCCACAGGTGTCTTCCGCAGAAGAGGCCACCTGCAAAGGCATCTGCAACTGAAAAGGGTGCTAGATGCACTGACCTGGCCACACCGTGCCTCTTAGGCTGCAGAGCCTGGGGGCAGGGACGGGGTTGGCGGATGGGGGCAGAGGGCAGGGGGCTGTCCAGCAAGCTGGGGTAGAGCCTGGTCTGGAACCAGAACTTCTGGTTCCTGACTGAACTTCGTCTTTTTTACCACCTGCCCCCTCTACCTCCCAACCAAATCTGAAATTCAGAGCATGAGGCCTGAAGGGGACCCAGTGCGAATCTCCTGCCATCAGAACCTGGGTGCTCTCCCAGAAAATACTCACCCAGCCTGAGCTTGGGCGGGCCCAGCCACGGAGAGCTCACTGCCTCTGGGGCAGTCGCTCCTGTCTTTGTATAGCTGTTCCAAAAGTCTTCCTCCTTTGCTGCCCCAAACTGCCTCCCACTCCACTTCCTCACTCTGCCTCTGGGGCCCCAGGAGAGCATCTCCTGGACAGAGCCCTTTGGATGGTAACAATAGTAACCAGGACCCTCACAGCACCTTACTCCTTAGAAAAGATTTCTGTTGGCTATCCCACTCAACTTCTACCTTATGGACACTTAGTAGTAACAAGCCAAATCCTTCCCTGCTGTCCTATTCACTGTATTTTCTCCTTCATTATGGCCCTTTGTTTCTCAAGAGAACACTGTCCCACATGCACAGTAAGGATCCCATCAGTCCCTTTAACAGTAGCAGCCAACAGAAGGGCTGGGATTTGCTCCAGATCCCATAGCACAGCAGGACCCGGAGTTTCCCACTTTCCTCAGAAGAAGGCTTGGGTGCTGGGTGTCTGTGGCTGTGGGGCCCTCATTCTCTCATCTAGCAGGTGTCCCAGTGCTTCCCTCAAGGGCCCATCCAACCTTGCCAGCCCCCTAATTGGGGTGACATTGAAACATGTGTCTGGCTCCTGTGGCTGTGATATTGAAATTATCTGAGCCCCACGTGGGAGCATGGGGAGGTGGCTACACGGCTCTGAGCACCCCGGATCCTGAGTCTGTGAGCATCCGTTCTCCCCTCCTCCGTCTGCCTGCCTGCAGTCACATGGGCCTGACTGGTTAAATTCCACACGGAGAGCGCAGGCTCTGATGTCCGACCTTCACACAGAGGGCAGCTCTGGTGGCAGGAGGCAGCTGGGAGCTTACTCATCACGCCAGTTGGCTCTTTTTCTTTCATTCACTTGGCCAGTTGGTGAGTGAATTTAGTGATGCAGCCAGAATGAGCAGCTACGGGCTTCACTTTGCCGGCCTGAGCATCTTCCTGTTTGAACTCCTCTAGATGGATGCAGGGGTCGGGGGAGCACTGGATTGGGACTTCAGGTGAGCTGGGTTTGAATCCCAGTTAAGCTAACAGCTTGGCTGTACTGCTCTGGACATGTCCCTGTCTTGACCCAGGTTTCTGTTTGCCAGTCTTTACAATGAAGAGATTGGATGCAGGGAATATAAGGGTGCACTTCTCAGGAGGTCGCCTTTCACAGCCTCGAGCACAGATAAATGACAAGGACAGGTAGATTATAAGCTGATGCTGATGGCCTGAGAGTTGCATGTCTCATGGACTTTTTTTTTTTTTTGAACAAGCAAAGTGCTCTGTAGGGATAAATACTTATTTTGAATGTGTTTACATGTGAAGCGCATGTTTCAGTTTGGCCCAGTCTCCACTATTCCCTGTTTTCCTACACCTGGTCCCTTTTGGCACGAGTCTGGCCTCTGAAGGCATCTGAGTCTGCAACCCCCATGCCGGCTGAATCATTGTCTGTGAACAGGATAATAAGAGTGAAGACAACGATAGTCGCATGTGTTTTATGCTTTCGGTTTAACCAAACCGATTTCCATTCATTGAAGTATTTGGCTTGATGCTAGAGTCCCTGTGCAATTTCACAAAGTCTCAATTTCCTTCTTTTTCTGTCCACATAGAATTGTGGCGAGGACCTAGTCGGCCATGTATGGTAGGGATTAAATTTATTATTCTAAAAGCCGCTTGCCAGAGTCATTGCATTTTAGAGATGAAAGCTAAATTCGCCTTAGTGGATGATTGCTTTGTTTTGGGAAAACACACTAATGGACCTTTGTTATCTAAAGGCAAGGCCCGGGACTTGGTTTTGGGGAGCGGGAGACGTTGATGGAGGTTGTGATGGATGAATGGAAACAAAATTGTTCCACATAATACAGTAAAATTAGGTCATACTTGGGTAGAGAATTTATGAAGTTAACTGATTCCAGATTTCTTGAAAGCTCAAAAACAAGATTTGGGTGGAGCGGGGGGGTCCTTAAGACGTGGGAGAGAACACGCAAGAAAAGGCTTTTGTCCAAGCAGGAGTGAACCTGAGCAGCATAGACCAAGGGAGACACAATCAATCAGTCACTCTCCAAAACGTGATAGCTTCTCTGATGGTAATACTAATTTTTTTTTAATTAAAAATGTTAAATTGACAAATGCTAACAGTAGAACGGGAGTCACCCAATTACAGCCTGTGGGCCCGGTCCAGCCCACTGCTTATTTTTGTACTGCCTGCAAGCTAAAAATGGTTTTTGTATTTTTAAGTAGTTGGAAAAATCAAAAGAATATTTTGTGACATGAGAAAATGATATAAAATTCAAATTTCAGGGTCATAAATAAAGTTTTACTGGAACAGAGCCACACACATTTGTTTACATATTATTTACAGCTGCTTTCACACTACAATGTCAGAGTCAACCGTGACAGCCCGCGTGTGGCACTCCACAGTGTCCCGTCACCTGTGTAAATGGGCACAGTGCCCTTGAAGGAGGAATGGCAGAATCCTCACCATAAAAACTTGCTGTCATGTTCTAGGATCACTCCTCCTAAGGACTAGCCTCCTCTTTAGTCAGGGGGTTCCTGGTATGGAAACTGGTTCAGGTCTGTGAGTGGAGAAGGAAGCATGCCTTTTTACAGGGGCTACCCTCCTTTGCCTCCTGCCTTTCCATTCTCGTCTCCTTCTGATGGTGGATATTAAGCACCTGCTCCCGTGTCAGGCTCGGCATGTCCCAAACCAGGTTGCGTTGCCATTTAACCCTAGTTATCGACCTGGCAGCCAGCTGAGGAAGTAGGGGCAGCTCTGAGGAGAGGGCGCCTGTTTCCTTGGGGGATTGGGCCCTGGGAAAAATGGAAGTTTCCCCCAAAGAAAAAAAATGCTAGCTCCTACATCAGAGGAGTGGGCCACCTCTGTGAATTCTGGCAGTTCAGTGGCTCAACAGAGTCAAATTATTGGGGACATTGCCCAGAAGTCACCACTCATGTTTCAAAGTCCCAGGTTTTCCTAGCCAGGACCCTGGGCATAACACACCTACCTAGGCTGAGCATTTAAATGTCTACGGTCCTCGGCAACTCTATCAAGCCCTGAGTTGGCTGTCATTGCAAAGATAACAATTTCTTTGTAATCTACCAAAGAGAGCTCTGGCTCTTGCACTTTACCTTTAACTATGTGTTAGCTGCCCTCAGCTTCTCATTATACCACTGGGGGGAGGGGCAGTGTCACACTGAGTAAAAACTGTCCAATTCCATTGTCCTCGCTGGCACTATTTCCTCTCTATTCTTCAAATGCAGGTATCATTATGCCAAGGGTTTTATCTCCCACTTGGACATTTCCGCAGGTCACCACTTGTGAAATCTTCATCCTTTGGGCCACCACCTTGTGCCCAGAACTACCAGTGCCCCACATTCCACGTGGGATACTGTCTTTCTTGACAGAGCCGCCCTGTGAGAAAGCCGGGCCCCACACCCCATCATCTTACAGCCTGTTTTCTCATATCCCACCTCTGTCAGAGCCTCCAAGACGTAGCCACCAGCCTAGGGTTAGACGTCTGTGAGAGTTACTAGAAGAAACACCTGTGATGGACAAAGGGCAGGATGGAGCTAAGAAGATACAGAGGCTTCAGTCAATGATGCAGGTCTGACACCTGTGGCAGGAGAGGGACAGAGGACTGTCAGAGAGAGTGCCAGACTCCAATGCAGCTCTCAGAAGGTCTTGGCCAACACCATGGGGAGTTTCCAAGGCAAGGTCAGAGGTGTCCGTGATGGGCAGAAAGGGGCCAGCACCGGTACTCTGTCTGTGCTCAGTCTTTGGTTGGGAGCGGCCCTGGGGAAGCGTGGCCTCAGTATGATGTTGTGTGAGATGAATGGAAGCCGTCAGTCAGCTGTGCCCCCCTCAAAGGTTTTCTTAAAGGAATCTCCCAGCATCTCCAATGGTTTATCCTACCTGCAATGAAATGCCGTGAACATTAATTTAGCTTGCTGACCATAGTGCTAGGTAACGACACATTATCCGATGGAATCCAATTGGGCAATATTTTAAACTTTATTACAAGTGGTGTCCTTATCAGAAAGGGAAAATAGGAAAAGAACAAGGATTCAATTAGGCATTGAACAAAGTGTTCATTGGATGAAACTAGATGCAATGTGGCTGGTGGGTGCAGGGGTGTGTGTTGCGTACATATCAGATACATAATTTAGGTAGTGGTATAACTTGCTCCTAAGGGACCTGGGTTATAAGTCCAACTCCATTTGAACAGCATGGGCTTGGGATGCCCTGATGTCACATGGAAAAGTACATAAGAGGACCACCCAGGATAATTATGCTTCTAAGTCTCCAATGCCAGCCACGACCTCTGGGCAACAAGCAGTTGCTGCTTCTGAGACGGTAACTCGAGCATGGCCATGACCGAGGGACCAGGTGCCTCTCCACTCACCTGAAATGAGGGCAGACCTCTGTTCACTTGGGATGAGAAAGTAGTTCCCTTAGTGAAAAGGGGTCTTTTTAACCCCTGGAAGGTATAAGTTAAAACCAGAAATAATGAAGCCAATTAAACCCGTAATATTAATATATTTGTATTAAGTCTAGAAATGATCTCTACATAGTTGGTATTTGCAGGATTTGTGATGTGTTAAGAGAATTTGGTCTATCTGAGATTACCTTGTAAATATGTAATTAAGTAATTGATTTAGACTTGTGATTTTAAGTTAAAAGTTGTAAGAGAATTTAATTAGTTTTATAAACAGTATTGGGATGTTTGAGAACTTGAGATTCACCATATTTATGATTTTGATTATTAAATTTACAAGACTAATTTAAGTGCTTGGAAAGGTTTTACTCGTTAGGTCAGGCACGTGGAAGTGCTCTGAACCAAAACAGGATGCATCAAATTTATAAATACTTCAAAATGCTTAAGGGAAGCTAATAAAGTTGTAAATGAGACTGTTTAAGGGAATTTGGATTTACAATCAGGACGATAATATTTGAAATTAAACTTAAAGGCTTAATTTGGTACTTTTTTCTGCACCAAAAGAAAATTATTCTCGGTCATCAAGAACTGCCCCTGACACTCGTTATGTCTAAACAGAAATCCGTCATTGTTCTCCATCCCAAAGGCTGGTTCTGGAAGGTGAACAGCATTAACATGCGTGCAGGTGTCCAGGTGAGAGTCCTAAACAGTTCGCTGCTACTGACACCCCCTTCACATAATAAGATCTGCCCTCCTGTCTCCCCTCGCCCCTTGGCCAGCTTCCCCCCTCCCCCAGGTCACTCATGCATCTCATGAGGGTCTCCCTGCCTCTCGTCTTCTCTCTCGTTTCTTCTGCTGTGAGGGTCCCAAAGGCACTGCTAAGACCAGAAGGGAGCCCCAGCCTACCTGGCTCTGGCTGCTTTGTGCCTTGGTTGCCCCTCTGGCAGCCCCAGAAGTACGTAGAGAGACATTCTCTGAGCGCCCTGCCCCGGGGTAGCAGACGGTCCTTCCAGACCTGCGTCGCAGCTGCCTGCCTAGCATGGCGCTGTCATCTCCATGAACCGTTATTAGGGATTTAAAAAAAAATTTTTTTTTATTTGTTTATTTTTAGAGAGAGGGGAAGGAAGGGAGAAAGAGAGGAAGAGAAACATTGATGTGGGAGAGATACATGGATTGGTTGCCTCTCGCACGCTCCCAACTGGGGACCTGGCCTACAACCCAGGCATGTGCCCTGGCCAGGAGACTAACTGGCAGCCTTTCAGTTCACAGGCCGGCACTCAAGCCACTGAGCCACACCAGCCAGGGCTATCACTTTTAAGGCAGAGATGGGCATTGACGGGGGGCTAAGGGAGCAAGGAAAGGACTCTACCTTTTGCAGCAAGAACATGGGAGCAGGAGCCCAGGTCCAGCTCCACGGTGAGCTTCCCGTGTGAACCAGAGTAAATCGTCACCCTCTCTGGGCCTGGCTTCTCCTGGCCCCCTATAAAGTGTTAGAGACCCTTTCACCCAGCAAAGCCACTTCTAGGTGTTTGTCGGAGCAATACACTCTTACATGTGCACAAAGAGATACAGATAAGGATGGCAGACTTGCTAGCAACAGTGAACGATGTCAGTATAAGTGCCAATCAATTGAAGAATCCTTGAATAAATTATAGTACGCAGCACATATAGGCTGTGTCGGTCCGGATTCAGTCAAGAAGTAGAATTTATACCAGTTACTTTCCTCCACAACAGTCTGTTATGAAAATTTTCAAACACACAGAAAAATGGAAAAAAACGTAAAGTGAATACCTATATACCCACTAAAATGAACATTTGGCCTTAGCTGCTTCACCATATAGGTATCCGTTTATCCATCTGTTTATCCATCTTATTTTTCAGATGCATTTCAAAATAAGGTACAGACAGCAATATGCTTTACCCAGAAACACTCCAACACGCATATCACTAACTAGAGTTCTATATTTGTTTACAGTTCTTTTTTTAAGGTAAATTTTCATATAATCAAATGTAGTACTCTTCGATGGGTTTTGCCAAGTCAATCCACCTGTGTAATCCAAACAACCGTCAAAACACAGAATATCATTTTCACACCAGAAACTTCCCTATGACCTCGCCCCGCCTCCACCTCTACCGGCAAACACAGTTCTGAATTTTTTCCAGTGGAACTTAGTTTTGTCTGCTCTAGAACATCATAGAAGTTGAGTCATACTGCTTAAGACCACTTCAGTCAGCCCAGTGTCTTCCAGATCCACTATGTTGTTGCGAATACCAGTAGTTTGTTTTTTTCTTTTTGCTGAGTACTTCATATTATATGGATAAAGCACCATCTGCTTGTCCATTCTCCTGATAATGACATTGGGATGTTTCCAGTTTTTGTCCACTCGTGAATAAAGCTGCTATGAATTCTTTTTTTAATAATTCTTTTTGAGGTCATATGTTTTCATTTGTCTTGAGCAAATACCTAAGACTGGGCTTGCTGGTTTGTAGAATGGGTTAATGTTTAGATTTATAAGACATATCCAGCACTGCCCTTGCCCAGGCCCTACCATGACCTGGCCTGTGTCCCCTCCCATCCTTTGTCCCGTCCAGATGCCAGCCTGCTGGGGTCATTGCCCTTCTTCTTGGTGAGTTTTCTCTCGGGGGCCCTCCTCCCCATTCCTCCTTGTCATCTGGCCTTGCTCAGGACCTCTCCTGGCCACAGGTTATGCCTCCGTAATAGTAATGCTCACGGGGAAGGGCTAGACTCTCCGTGCCTTTGGCTCCAACGAACCCCTATTTTCTCGTGAGTGTTCCTGTCTCTGCCCAAGAACCTCTAGGTTTCCCACACCAATTGATGGTATCGAAACTGGGCAATAACATTGGCATGCAAACTGACTCTAGGCCCTGAGTGAGCCCCAATGTTCCCTGAGGAGTTCTGGCCACCCATGGCCACAAAGCTGCATTCTTCTTGGCCTACTCAGAGTGGCTGGGCCAGGGGTCGTGAGGCAGGGGGTAGACAGCTGGACTTTCTGAGGCCCGGAACCAAGACCCTGGCCCATCCAGGCTTAACACCTCCCATCTCCCTATGATGTTTGCGAGGGGCTACAAAGAAGTCACCCGCGCTCTCGGCCTTCCCTCAAACATATAGCATCGTTAGAGTGTTATAGAGTGTTTTGAGTTTATGGAACAGTTAGAGTTTACAGAGTCTACTATATAAAGGTTAAGAGTGCAGACACCGTGCACAGATGCCCAGGTTCCAGTCCTGACTCTGGCCTTCTCCAGACATTTCCTGCTGCTTCTGTGAGGGCATTTCAAGTGCATTCTAAAACAGAGAGCAGCCTCTGCCACCTCTGCCTGCTCCTGTGCCTCTGCTGAGCCCCTCCTCTGCCAGAAAACTTAGCCTCACAGCCTGGGTGAGACGCCTCTGAGCCTCAGGTCCCTCTTCTGTACAAGGTCTTGCAAAAGGCAGACGGCGGGAGTGCTACAGCTGACCATGAGCTTGGGGAAGACTCTCTCCCAGCCAGGGCAGCCCCGTGGCCCTCGAATTCATGCCTAACTCACAGCCGTCACCCGCACAATCCACCACATCCTTGGGAGGGAGGATGGCCGTATAGGAATTATTAGCCCCCTTTACACAGGAGGACATTGAGGCATGAAGCAGGAAACCAACCTGTCATATCCCCAGGTGGGGAGCCTGGGTTTCTGACTCTGTCCTTGTCCAGGCGTTTAGCTTATTAATTCATGGTGTGCTCTCACCTGCAGAGAGGGAGGGGCACGGCCTGGCGGCCAAAGCCTGGGTTCAGGGCCAGACCACCTGGCTTAGGATCCTGACTGGAATCTAATAGGGCAAGTCGCCTTACCTCTTCATGCCTTGGTTTCATCTGTAAATGAGTGCTCTGAGAGGATGTATATTGTCAATAATAAGCACTGTATTATTATGCACTGCGACAAGGAAATGAGTGAGCACAGGTAAAACAGAATGATACCCAGCACGTAATGTCTCATAAACATTACTATTATTACAAGTTATCTCTCTTCGTCTAGGGGGCAGGGCCTGCGTTCCTACGTCCAGTGCCCCTCTGTAACCACCCTCCCCCACCCCACCCCAGAGCTGATCCGAAGCTGCGAGTTGGACTGTTAGCTGGATGAATAAATGCATGAAATGCATTTAGGTCCTTGGAAGCCTTGTGTACAGTAAACACAGGACTTAAGAAGAGTTAAGTCTGGGTGACATGTACCGGAGCTATGCCAGCCTACAGTCATATGAATGTTCATTCCCCTTCCCGGTCGCCCTGACCCCTGGCAGGGTGAGCTGCAGCCAGGCCTCTGTGGAGCTGCATTTCTCACAGACATCTCTCTCTTTGTTAAGGCTTTGCTTCCAAAGTCAGGCCTTCTCAGCCAGGATACTCTGCAGCTAATGATGTCCATGGAGACAGTCGAGGCTGCGGTGCACGGCCTTGCCCCAGGAGCCAGCCCCAGGAGCCAGCCCCAGGAGGGCGGTTTGCCAGGGGCACTGCCGCCTGGAGCGGGGCTGAGCTGCGCTGGCCAGCACATGCCCAGTCCTGAGAGTCAGGCCTGGAGGAGCCTTTGCAGATGTCTGCCACGGCTGCCTTCTCCTTGTTAGGAGCGAGGGGAGCTGGCCTACAGGTTCCACTCTCAGAGCAGGCCAGGGGTGGGAGGGTGTCAGGGAAGATCCAGGCCTGGAATCTAGAGCTGTTCATACCCACCCCGATCCCCTCCCCACTCCCCCCGCCACACACACACACACACACACACACACACGGGTCTCATACTTGAAGGGGCATCAGGATGGACTGACATTTGCACTTTAACGAGTTCTCAGATGCTAATGATGCCGGCTGGGAACCATGCTTTGGGAACCAGTCTCAGGAGACTGAACTGTGCCTAGGAATGGGGAACGGCGCCCAAGAACGCGGTGCTGAGGAGGCAAGAACAGCAACTGCCTTCTGAAAGGAAAGACAACAAAGTCCAAAAAAAAACACACACAAAACCCTCAGAGATTCTATAAGCAGGTCTCAGGGGAAGGTAGGGTAGGAGTATGGGAGGAAGACTGGGTCCTGGGCAGGTTCAGACTAGAATGAGGCGAGGTGCCAAGAAACAAACACTTGAGACACCCCTCTCGAGCTCTTGCAAGTGCAGGGTGGATATTTTCAAGAACCTGAGAGAGTGTGTGACTTTAAATGTTGTGCCCTAGTGCCTGGTTTGCTTCCCCCCAGTCCCAGCTCTGCCCCTGGGGTCTTGACGATAGCCCCAAGTCTGGCAGATCAGCAGAGCAGCCAGTGTTTTCATGAGCAGCCAACTTCTGTAGGGCTCAGAGTCCACAGGAAAGTCCTCTTGATTGGGAGCATGGCATTTAAAAGCCTCGGCCAGGAAGAAGTGTCTGGCATACGCGTGCGTGTGCATGTGTGTCAGCGTTTGTGTGTGTATCAAGAAAGGTGGCAGACAGAGGGCCCTATGGCGCTTACAGTGCTGCGTAGACTTCCTGCTAATTAAAGCATGCCTCCTGGACCTGGGGAGCTTTAAAAATTCTAAAGCCCAAGCTACACCCTTCAGAATCTGCATTTTAACAAGATCTCCAAGCGATGTAGGCACAGGAACATTGGGGTTAACTGGGGACTGTTTTAAAATACCCATGCCTAGGTCCCACCCCCAGAAACTCTGATGTCATTCTCCTGGGTTCTACATGAGCACTGGGTTTTAAAACCTGCCCATGTGGTTCTGATGGGCCACCAAGTCTGAGAGTCATTGGTATAAACAGCTTCAGAGACCTTCGGAATCAGCGCTGGAGGCAACACAACACAGGAGAATTCACATGGCATCTTAGTATCTGAGGTGTGAATTCTAATCCTGACTCTGCCACCAACTAGCCAGATGGTCTTGGTCAGGCCACTTTCTCAATTTCCTCAAAGCAAAATGGGAATATTAACAACTTCTCTGGATCAAAATATTGTGATTATTAGAGTTCAAAGGGGTCTTAGTTAACATTTAGGCCACACATCCCCAAGCTGCCCTTGAGAAAGCTTAAGACCTCTCTGGGCCTCAGTTTCCCATCTTGTAAACTTAGAGACCGGACCACTGGCAGCCTCTCTCCAATACAGTGTGTGTGTTCCTTCCCTTGCACACGGGCTCCTTCTGGCCATAATACCTGCCCTTCCTTCTCTCAGTTGAGTGCCTCTACCTCTCCCTCCTGGCATAGTTCAGGGCTGTCTGTTCTCCCTGCACCCCCGACTACCACCTCCTTAAACATGAGGTTTCAGCTCAGAGCTTACTTCCTCTGAGGAGCCGTCCCTGACTACCGACTCCCAAGTCGCCATTAGGGACTCTATAGTCACCTGAACTTCCCTACTCCCGCCTGTCCTTTACATGGGATACCGTAATTGTCTAAATGTTTGTCAGACCCTTGGCTACACTGTGACAGCCCTGTAGGCACTCCACACGTCTACCTCGAATCCCCAGTAGGTGCTCACCAAGTCCGTGCCTGTGAGTAGAATGAAGGACAGCGGGAAGTTGTGATCAACAGACCTCACAGCTAATTTTGGCTCTGAGCCTGTGACCTTTACCAATCTCATTCAACCCAATGTTTAGAAAGTAAGTGAAGCATAAAGAAAACCTCATTAATTTAGGTCTCTTCCCTCCTGACATTAGCCTCAATTATCTAACTGCTGGAGGAACCCAGCGTTCTGGATGGCTAAAGATCGACCGAGTTACAGGCCCGGGTGGCTCTCAGCCACAGCCTCTCACAGGTGCACCGCCATTTACAAAGCACTTTCCCACCTGCTGTCTCCTCACTGGGAGGATGGCAGGGCGGGAATTATGGTCATCACACTAGAATATGGACGGCTTGAGGGCAGGTATGTTGCCTGCTTTGCTCACTAAGGATTCTGTGGCACGTGGTAGGCGCTCAATGAATATTTGTTCAATGAAGCAATCTCTTATCTTACACATAAAGGAAAGAGATACTCGGGGGCGCTGAGTGGCTTTCCAGGTTCACAGAGCTGGAGCAGCAGAACTGAGGGGTCCCGGCTTCCTGCGTGAGGTCCCTTCCCCCTGTCCTGGGCCTGCAATGACTAACCTGGTGCAGAACTGATGTTCCCAAATGTACCAACGTTTTATGCCCCCCCACCCCGCTCGCACTTACCACATCTTTTCAAGGGCTGGGGCAATGGTGCTCAACATCCATGCCTTGCGTGTGGCCCGGGAACATCTCCCACGGCCCAGCATCTTCTCTGCCTTTGACCTCGATGGGCTTGCCAATCTGTAGGCGTCATCGAGTGGGCCCAGTGACAACTCACTTTCCTCAACCTCTGGGCAGAGTTATCATTTCCCCTCCCTCTGTACACATAGAGCTAAAGGGTTCCCTCACCCCATCCCGATCCAGCCCTCAGCTCCACTTCTGATGGGCATCCTTAGGGCTCAAAGAGAAGAGCAAGGAACGGCTAAAACAAGCATTTCACGGGGGGACAGGCGGCAGCCACAACGTGACAATGGCTGCGGCGGCCCAGCTGGGGAGAGAGAGCCATGCCCCTCTTATCCTCTAGCAGTAAATGATGGGGAAACCACCATGCATGTGCAGAGGCGTCAGTGCCCGGCTCCTGACTGCATTTTCTAGTTTCTTTTCACACTTGCTGTAACAGGACAGCTAATGGCCATAAGACTTTAATCTTAGCTTCACCATTGACTTACATGTGTGACCTTGAATGTGTGAATTGAGCTCATACCATTTAGAACATTCAGGAAGAGCTCCCTTTAAAAAATGTAAATAAGCAATAGCAGTAACTGTCATTCATTTAGTACTGTTCCCAAAGCACTCTCACATAGGAGGGCAGCCCCCTCCAAAAACAGAATGTATTTATAAAAAACCGTGTATTTATTCTTACATGTTTCAACTTCAGTCACCTTCAGAGTACCCTCTATTTGATGCAACACACATATTGAGACTTTTTTCCCACTGCTCAAAACGGTTTTTGAACTCATTGATTTTGATGCTTTTTAGTGCTTCTGCTATTTTTTGTTTCACCTCTTCCACATCAGCAAAACATTTTCCTTTGAGGACTTTTTTCATACAGGGAAACAAAAAAGTCGCTCGGGGCAAGATTGGGTGAATAGGGAGGGTGGGGTGCATGGAGGTCATGCCAAAAAACTGTCAAAAAACTGCAGAACACTCAGCACAGTATGGGCAGGTGTGCTCATAAATCAGCCATATGAAATGGGCAAATGTGTTGAGTCTTCAAAAAATTTTTTTTAAAAAAGGAAAAAATTCACTGAAGCTGAACGCAGCCTCTCACAACAACACCAGCTGGTACACTGACACAGATGGGTTCATAGAACCCACCTAGCAGAAGGAACCTGCACTACAAGGGGCCCGGCCCTCCAGAAGATAATCCTGGGGTTTGGTTTTTTTGGTTCCCCCTTGTACATTATTTCATTTAGCCTTCAAAGCAGGTCTATGTGCCAATTTCACAAATGAAGAAGTAGACAGCTGGGTTAAGGACTTGCCTTTGGTCAGTCACACTGGCATTATAAGTCAGGGCAGGGACTTAAATCCATGTTTTTTAACTAAAACCCTTGTTTTCATTGTTTCCAGTCAATTGACTTCAGCAAGAATTTTTCTGATCACATCCTGCACCAAGGCCCAATGGGCAAACCAACAAATCAAGATCTGATGGCGCCCGCCCTCTAGAAGCCTAGAGGCCTGTGGCAGAATCGGACACATATTTTACTAACAGCCCTGTGCGGAAGAAGAGGTGGAGCGCTGTAGGTGGGGTGGATGATGCTTCACGAAGGAGCTGGTATTTAACCGCCCTGGAAGAATGCAGAGGGCCTTAGTAGGAAAGAGAGAGAGTGGAAGAGGCAGAAACGTGTCACTGCCCAACACCCAGAGTCTGCAGAGGGGATGGAGGGTCCCAAGTGTCCAGACAAAGATACAGAGAGGACGAGGCTGGAGAGAGCAGCAGACCCAGGGCAGGAAGAGCCAGGGACACAGACTAAAGAGTTCAAGTTTCTTCCCATACGTGGCTGGGAAATTCCGAAAGGCTTTAAACACTGTCAGCCTTCTCAGATCTACTTTAAAGACTGATTAAAATAATTTTCTTGCTATAAATGTTTCTAATAAAAATGGAGACAATCAAAGGAAAGAAAATAAAAATTGCCTTTAATCATATTGCCCAGAGATAACCAATATTTATTTTCTATGAATATAAACATTTTTCTAAAATGTCACTGTATAGTTAATTGTAGCTTTTTTCACTTCTTATTTTGTGAAGAGCTGCCATGTCATTCAACATTCTTCTTCAACCGTGGCTCCAATTTTTGAAGGGGTTTGTGGACCCTCCTTGAAGGTCTGATGGAAGCACAGACCCTCTGCCCAGAATATGCACATCCTCGAATACACACCTATCATGTTGCCAGGTAGAAATGCAGGCCCAGGGCTGCCAATTCTTTGGATGTTTCCACAGAGCTGGAAATCAATTTCTCATAAGAAATCTTCTGGTTTTTAAAGGTTGACTACTAACTTGAAATATTAAAAAATAAAACCACGGAGAGAACCAAACAAACTCGTCAGAGGCGTCAGTCTGTTCTGGGGAAGCTGATTTATAAACTCTGGGCAAGGCCAAGGTCTCAGGAGTTAGGGCTTATGGTCAGTCTCAACTTAGGTTTCCAAGCTAGACTTGCTGTCTTACACAGCCAGACCCCTCACTTCCACTCCCACTTCCACATCTCAGTTCATGCCACATCCACACATGAAGTGCCTGCCCCACACCCCACCCCTGCCCCCAGTGTTGTCCAAATCCCACCAGCATCTTTCCAGGGCTTCACGGGTCTGTACCTTGAGCACTTGCCGCACTCTCTCTGTTCCTAGCTACTTGCAGCCCCATCTCCAGTCCCCTGCTGCACTGGGAACTCCTGGGGACAGCACCATTTGCTTCATCTCTGTGCCTGCCCCCCAGTACAGGACCCCCAAACAGTCAGCCTAAAGCGGGTGCTCAGGAAACACTAGTGTGAGTGAGAAGCCCGGCAGCATTCATCCCTGTGCAAGTGGAGTCCTCACTGGAGCAGAAGGAAGGATAATTACAGTCTGGCTTTAGCAATCTGCTCTACATTCACCCCTCAGGGTGTGTGAATTGCTGTGAAATTCTTACAAAGGGGAAAGCAGAAAGTGACTCTTAAAAGGAACATTCAAAAAACGAGAAGAAAGGAAGAAAAGCCTTTGTAAGTCCTGGAGCCGGGTCTGTGCTGACCTTTGAACCATGCAGATAAGGAGACAAAACCAGGCTGGAGCCATCAGGTGGCCCAAGTCGGACCCCAGCTCGGCAATGGTGTGACCTTGGACAGGTGCCTTCCCCTCTCTGAACAGTGAGGGGCAGAACCAGATCACCTCCCAGTGCTCTTCCTTCTAAAGTAACAGGATTCTGTGTGGCACTCAAGGGGATCCGTCATGTCCCTTTAAGAAGCTGGAACTGCTACAGCCTCTTTCGGCCTGTCACCATCTCTCTGTTTCTCCCTCTCTGGTTTGTTCTATCACAGTCCTTCCCCATTTTCCTTCCTCTTCCCCCTCCCATAATGCCTGCTTCACTTCATAAACCAGCTCACACTGTTTTTCATGTGGTAGCTTAGAAATAAAGATAAACTCTCAATCATTTACCCAATGTATGTCCAAGACAACTGGTGGCAATCGTCAGCATAAGATATAGTTGAGAAGGGCTAAAACCCCGCACGGTGGAAATACTCATTGACTAAAAATTGACTAAAAAATAAAATCTTCTTGACACTGATTTGCAAAATATGACCCAGAAAACTTGGGCTTGCTCACAACGGCGGCCAAGAAAAGAAAAGCCACAGCAGCAGATATTATCCTGAACCAATTAAGAAAAAACTAAGTGATAAACCAAATCTTCTTGGTGACACAACAGCCTTGATGGAAATGATTTCCATAAGATTAAGGAGAGAGGAACTAAATCGAAGGGGAAATGGCCACGGGAACCAATTAACTTCATGGGCGGGTTTTGAAAAAGAATTTTTCCATAAAAATTAATCAGCATCGATATAATTGTTATTAAATTATTGATCGCAGCAAAGTCAAATGCCCAGGCCTGGGGTGCAGTGGGGGAGACATGGGTGAGTGGGCTTGGTTAACCTGTCTGTGGTCTCTAGCCACTCCCTCCCCACTGTCTGCAACAAGCTGGCGGGTTCCTCCTTATTTATAACCATCACTGTCCTACTGGTGGTTTTTGTTACTTCCAAATGAGTTGAGTTTTTACACTAATCGCTGCCTTCTTAATCAATTAATGAGACTTAAAAGGTCATTTATCGTTGGAAATTGCAACTGGAGTCACCAGAGCACTGCATTGGCCCACAGATGCTAAGGAATTGCATCCTACATTGATAATTGTAACCCAGCTTTAATGAGATTCTTATTAACATATACATTATTAATTAGACCATTAATGCAGATGTCATTTTGAGTCACGCCAGGATTCCCAATAGCTCACATGGTTATTAAACCTCGTTAATTTTCACAAGGAATTAATATTATATTAAAGGTTCTCTCCACTGTGTATTCTAAATTAAACGCTTACTTTCGACACCTCACCCGCAGCACCCACTCACAGCTGTTAGAGAGGATAGGAGGGGAGCACTTTCATTCGAAGACCAGAACGCTTCCTAGTTTGCAAGTGGCCCGAGCCCGTCAGCAGAGGGGGAAGGGAAGGCTGAGGGAGGAAGGACTCCCTCCCCGCCCCCCGCGTCTCAGGGAGCCTACTCTTTTTTAACTTGCAAGGTTTCCTAATGTGTCTAAAATAGGGTATTTACATTTTTTCTTATTATCAATTGTCATTTATTCATTGTAAATAATTTAGGAAATACACATAAGCGAAAAGAAAATTTTCATCACCCATTCTCTCAGCTCTTCGTAATTACCACTCTGAACATCCTCATGTGATATTTTACTGTATTTTCTCTAAGCTTAAATAAACATCCTGTCACACAAATAAAGTAATATTCTGTTTGAAAACTTTTAATATTGTTTTAAAGCCTTCCTTTGTAACTTAATATTTCAGGAACACTTTTCTGTATTAACAAATTCTTCTAGCGCATCATTAATCATCATGTTATACATATCAATCTACTTAATTTTTATAAAAGTTTACAACAGCGATTTTCTTTTCTTTTATAAAAAGGATTTTATTTATTTATTTTTAGAGAGAGGGAAAAGAGGGAGAAAGAGAGTGAGGGAAACATTGATGTCTGAGAGATACATCGATGGTTTCCTTCTCACACACCCCCAACTGGGGGCCTGGCCGGCAACCCAGGCATGTGCCCTGACTGGGAATTGAACTGGTGACCTTTCAGTTCACAGGCAGGCACTCAGTCCACTGAGCCACACCAGATAGGGCAACAACAGGGATTTTCAACCGATGTGCTGCACGAGTCACACTGAGGTGCAGCAAGAACTTTTAAAGCACACAATACCTGACTATTTAGTTGGGAGCACTGACCTCTTTTCCTTTAGACTGTCAAAATAAAAAAACTAACAACAGCGATCACAATAAAAGTCATCCACTGTGAATGAATCAAAATCATACCTATTTTTGTCAGGTCAGCAAAAAATATATTTTTTGGTGTGCCACAGCATTTTAGTAATTAGTTTGTATGTGCCATGGGATGAAAAAGGTTGAAAATCGCTGGGCTACGGGATGTTGAAGGAGACCAAAAGCTTTGCCTTTTTGGATATTGATTTTAAGCTGGTTATTAAGAGACAAAAGACTCAGAACCTTCGACCCTCCCCCCTTTCCTGCTCAAGAGATTCAGCTAGAAAAACCTGCTTCAGGAAGGGCATCTTAGGATGTTCACCTTAGCCTAATTTGAATAAACTATGGTAAAAAGGAGAGCTTCGGGCCCATTATTTCTGAGCTGCCTAACAAAAATTTACCTGCCACGTGTATTCGGAGCTTCCTCAATTACCAGTAAATCGCCCATTCTCACTTCTGAGCTCTAAGACCCCATTCCCCCCCTTTCTCCTTTGCCCAAAATATCATATACACCCAGTGTTGCCTCACTGTCTGGAATTTTCATGTTTATGTGAATTCCCTATGCACATGTATTAAAATTTTGATTTTTTCTTGTTAATCTATCTCTGTTAATTTGATTACTAACCCAGCTAGAAGTTAGAAGGTGGGAGGAAAAGTATTTTTTAGCCCCCACATTGGTCCTCTTGATACATCAACTTGGTTAGGCTACAGTCCCCAGTTACTCAGTCAAACACTAACCTAGATATTGCCAGGAATGCATTTTGTAGCTGTGATTAAAGTCCATAATCATTTGATGATAAGAGAGATTACTGTAGATTGTCCTAGCACACCTGCATTGTCCTACACCAGCCCCTCGGGAACCTGAAGAGCAGAGTCGAGGCCCCCTGAGGAAGAAACCGCCTGTGGACAGCAACCTCAGCCCACGCCCGACGGCCTGCCCAGTGCGTTTCAGACTCACCAAACCAGCCCCGTAATTCTGTACGCCGACTCTTTGCAATTACTCTCCCCATACGTACATATATCTCCTACTGGTTCTGTTTCTCTGGGGGAGCCTGACTGATTCGGTTTGCTCAGGATTTTATCACACGGCATTACCGCAGTTTATTCAAGTAGCCGCCCATTGTTGGACATCGTGCTGGACTGTCTTGCTGTTGACTTGGCCCTATCACTCCTGTCTCAGGCTGGAACCACACTTCTCAGAACACTGTTTCCTGAATGATTTTGAAATTGCACAGATAGCTGATGAAATGAACCCATGCAAAATTTGGGAGGGAGAAGCTAAAGGGAAACCATGATTGTCAGGAGGGCATCACACATGATGGCAGTGTCACCAGGTAGTTTCAACAGTTGTAGTGGCTGTGCAGCCCTCCCCATGAGCTCCAACTCCATGGACCCACTTTGGGAGCCAGATGCATGCAGCTTCTCAGACCTTCCCACAAGCTCACGTTTCTCACCTGCACGACGGTACCATCTGTGATTCTGGCGGAAGTGGTTAGCAACTTTCCCCTTATAGAACCTCACTCCACAGCTCCTCCCAGGTTTGCACAAGCCCTAGCTCCTATGTTAACCCCCACTCCATTCCTGATTCCTGTAATGCTTGTAATGGCTCTATGTTCCTGACTGAAACCACCCGTGGTTCAGGGGAACAGATCCTAAAAATGGGAATGTGAGATCCTTTCACTAATGTTAGAAGGGCATTTAATGACACCTTTGCTAGATCACAGTAGTCCATGGTGCAAAGGGAGCAAACCATTTGCTTAAATTATTATTACTTGTAGTCATCTGGAGTCAGGTATTTGCAGAAATGAAATCGGGTGACCAGTTGGTTGCCGCAATAGAATATGAGAGTGGAAATAAAGATGATAAGGACTGTGGGGTTAGTTGACCAGCTTTAACTGTGCTGAAGAATTTGAAGAGAAAAAGATGAGCTCAGGCCTTAAGTTCCCAACTCAAGGTTCACGTAAGAAAAGGTAAAACTTTGGTGACTGCCCTGAAATAATCTTCAAGCTCAGAGAACGTGCTGATCTGACCATGGTCCCCATCTCTCTGAAAGAGTAGTCCTGACAGAAGGGTGGAATGGCCTGTTGAAGACTCAGTTATGGCACCAGCTGGATGACAAGCCTTTGCAGGGCTGGGGTAATGGCCTATGGAATGGGTTACATGCTCTAATTCAGTAACCGATGTAGAGTACATGTCCCCACAGGCAGGATTCCAGGGTTCAGGAACCAAAGGGAGGAAAGAGAAGCGACTCGGATCGCTGTTAATCTTAATGATGCCCCAGCATCCTTTTTGTTTCCACGTGTGTGCCTTCGGGCTCTCTGGCGCAGCAGTCTTCGTTCCCGAGGGGAGACTGCTTCCATGAACAGACAGAACAACGGTCCATTCTGCACTCACTGGAGTGATTAATCCTGACTACCAAAGAGAAGTTAAGTCACTATTACCCAACTATTATAGATTAAATGTTCATGTCTCCCTCAAATTCATATGTTGAAATTCATCACTCAAGGTGATACTATCAGGAAGTGGAATCTTTAAGGTGATTAGATCGTTAGGGTGTAAGCCCTTCTGAATGGGATTAATGCTCTTATAGAATAGACCCCAGAGAGCTCTCTGGACTCCCCTACCAGGTAAGGTTACAGAGAGAAGATGGCCGTCAATGAGGAACTAGATTCTCACCAGACACTGAGTCTACCTAAACCACGATCTTGGACTTGTTAGCCTCCAGCGCTGTGAGAAATAAATGTTTGTTGTTTATAAGCCTCCCGATCTCGGTATTTTGTTACAGTAGCCCAAAAGGACTAAGACAGGGGCAAACGGGAGTTTTCCTGGGGCATACAAGATTTTCTGGGTGTTTCCTGATATTCCTATGTCCTGTGGTTAAAGTTCATGGACAACATCATCACAGTCCAATGTCATAGACTCTTCAGGAACGAAGGTTTCAGTTATCCCACCAGACAAGGAACTATAACTCCCCAAAGAGCTTGCTAAAAGCAAAATAAGTTAAGGAATAGGTAGTAGAAGAAAAGTCAAGTTCCAGCTATGAGCACATGACCACTTGCCAAAATGCGAACTGTTTGCTTTCTTGTTTCCTTGCTTTGATATAAATGTATCTACATGTGTTAACAACAACTTTTTCTCTTTCTCCCTTCCCCATTCTCTTGCTATTTAAAGTGTATAAATACTATTAGATATGAACTATATTAATAGTGTTAACTCCATTTTTAAGTTACAGGGTATAAAAGGGGAGGAGGCCCAGGTAGATGAGGAAACACCAACCAGAGACGGAGAAAGCGACGTACGGGCCTTCGACGTTTCTTCTTTGGGAGGAGCAGCCAGCGTGCCTTCAGTTGCCTGAAGGAGAGTGGCGCCATTTTAGGTGGCAGCGTGCTGTTGTTACTGTTTTTATTCAGAAGTCAGTCTTAGTGAAAGGGATACGCGTGGATGCCAAGTTGACAAACGGGTGAAATATTCTGGATCTTCTTGGAACCGCTGCTCCTATACAAGGCTTGCAACTCTTGTACCTTTTCCAGCAACCCTTCTCTGTACGGTCTGTGGGAATGAAGTTGTCAGAGAGGAACTCATAAAATTTGGAAGGCGGAAGGGAAGCAGAAGCCACTTTTCTCAAGATGTCACAGCAGTGGCCATGGTGGCAGTCTGACGTGGCCATTCCTTCAGTGTGACATGGTTAGCCGCTGCATCCCCTGGTTCCCTTCCCAGAGCCTCACTCCCCAGCTCCAATGTCCAGAAACTGGGCATTTCTCAGACAATAGCTGGCCCCCTCGTCTTTCAGGTTCTTTGATTCCTAGATTAAAGCCCTTATTCTTATATTACTTATAGCTGTTCTGTTCTTCTGAGATAATCCATTCAGAAACAGAAATCTAGGTTGTTTCAAATTTCCTGCTATTATAATTTATACTGCAATTAACATTCATTAACACCCGATTTTTGAGTAGTTAAAAATAGAACTTCAATGTTTTGTTTTATGTCCGATCACGTCTGTTGAATTCTCTGCTACAGAAACATTGATTTAGAGTCAAAAGAAGTGTGCTGAAACCCTGGCGCCAACACTTCCTTCTTATCTGATCTTCCCCTTCTCTGAGCCTGTTTCCTTCTCAGGAAATTAGGGGAATCATTTCCACACTTTCCAGCCTCCTCCGTTGTTTGTGGGGATCCACTGGGTGAGTGGATGTGGAAGTACTTGAATAATTATAAAGCAATACTGACATGTGGAAGTCCAGGACATTGTTGGAGCCCACACTGAGTGTTAATGCCAAGCACCTTCACCCCGGTGGGGCAACAGAGGCCACTGTGTTCCAGACCTGAAGAGTCAGGCATTGCATGTGGTTGGCAGTTCAGCTCCATGCAGCCTGGCCCTTAGTCGCACAATTTCATATAGTCCCTGTCCAGCTGTATACTTTTATAGGAGGGTGATGCAGCCTCACCTGGACACTCGCCCACCTCTGAACTAGTCCCCACCACGCATCCACTGGGCCCACTGTGAATCAGAAACCTCTTTGTGGTTGGAGGACCTGATCCAGCATACAGAGCTGGACACTCTCAGACACTGGCCTCACCACGTCATCATGCAGGTTCCTGTGTTGTGATTTTCACTGAATCCTCAGGACTGGGAAAATACTAGGCCATCTGGATTTTTAAAAAGAAGAGTATAGAAAACCAGAGCTTATGGAGTAGAAGTATTGGAGAGAAGTAATTAGCTGTGTAAAAGAATCCTTCGCCCTCTAAAGCAGTGACTGGGATTCGAACCGGCAACCTTTCAGTGTATGGCATGATGCTCCAACCAACTGAGCCACCTGGCCAGGGCCCATATGGCATCTTAATGTAAATTACATTAAGCTAGTCCTCTCCCAAGTTTTAATAGGTGTATTATTTACGTCTTAATAATAATTATAACAAAGTCATTTTGTATAAAATAAACTGATCAATTGTAGAACATAAAAGAACATTAAACTTTGTGTACCACATGTGTATTACACCAAAATACAGTGTTTTAAATGGAATAGAAAATTTGAGCTTTTACTCACAATAGTAAGGACTGGAGTATAATTATTTGTTTTAAATTGTTATAGGTTGTATCGGACACCTCTTGCGCCCCACCTCCCAGCCTCTTGGCCACTTTTTCACTCCAGCTATTTTCGAGGCAACCAGCTGTGCAAGTGTAACCTCAAGGCACCTCCCCTCGGCTGCTCCCCAGGTCTCTTGCTTTCCTCTTTGCTTCTCTGTGGTGGTCACATAGGACATTCTGACAAACTAGCAAACTTTGAAGTACAAGGGGGATAATTCCTCAGAGAGCAGTAACCCTTGCCCCCTGGGGGCTGGGCACCAGTGGAGAAACGCCTCCTTCTTCTGTTCTATGGGCAGACAATTCTGTGTGGTGCCTTCCACAGGGCTCCTCCGGGTCCCGCCAGATGGGGTCCAGGTGCTCAAAGAGGTGGCCAGCTGCAGAACGATGCCTCGGATTAACTCTATTTCACTCTTCGCAGTTCCTGGGCGCCAACTGCCCAAAATGAACCACCTTCACGCAAACCCTTGCCTCAGCCTTTGCTTTTTAGGGAAACCTAGCCTCCGATATGCTGTCATGGAAACAAAATGTTTATGATCATTTTACTGCTTACTTGCTCCAATATCTTGTCTTCTCTAAAAATGATTGTTAGATTTGACTGATTATGAATCTTAAGTAATTTTAAATACATTTTAATGTCAAGAAGCTGCGTTCTCCATTGGTAACCAATGATGTCAAAGTTAAAAATACTCTGGGATCTATGAAAGTATCTGTGAAAGTATGCAGAAATGTGTCCAGTGAATTATTGATACAAGTGTATGGCTAATGTCCAAATGAGATTTTAGAAAACAGTTTAAGGTGTTTTGTTCCTCATAGATCAATGCCCCATCTACAGCACAGCGGTCAATTTCAGTTGTAAATTTTCACCTAGTTACAGTTGTTCAAGTTCATCTCAATTCTTCAAATTATATATGTCCTTTATGAGTAGAAGAGTGAAAGACCATGATATTTAATAATTTTCAGCTTCACAAACCTTGAAAAATAACATTGTCATATCCAGTATTTTAAAAAAGAAATAGATTCTGAAATTTTATATAGGTCATAAATGGGCTGACTGTGGAGTGCACAGTTAAATGGGTCTTCTTCTGACTTTTTCCCCCCTCATATTTCCTTTTTCAGAGAAGCTGGCATCAATGATCTCCAATTTGTTTAGCATGGCGAATAATGTTCTCACGGGAGAAAGCCTAAGGATGGAATACCAGGCAGGAGAAATAGCATGTACAAATGCACGGGTTACGAAACAGTCTGGCCTGTTGGGGGAACTCTGAGTCACTTAGGGTGACTGGGACATTCAGGTATGTGTCAGGCAATAGACCCTAGAGACTGGTTCAAGCCAGACTGTGATGCCCGAGAGGTTAGACCTTCTTCCAAAGGCCAGAGGGACCCTTTGAAAGGAGGTAGACGTTAGGGCGACCTTGCCGGACTGGAGTTTTAAGAAGGCCATCCTGGCATGATCCACATACCCTGGAGGCTACGCCAAGCACCGTGAGTTAAGTTTCACAAAAGGCAAATGAAGGGTATAAGGGTCCCCCAGGGATCTTATTAAAGTTTCTGACTCAGTAGGTTTGGAGTAGGGCCTGTGGTTTTGCATATCCCAACAAAGTTCCCAGGGGATGCTGACACTGCTGGTCCACAGGCTTCGGAATAGCAAGGGAGAGAAACCTACTTGCTGACCCCGTCACTAATGAGTGCTGTGAATGTATACACCACCTTCTGTATTCTCACATTTTCACTTGCACGAGATCGAAACCATTTTCATTGGACTCTTCCTGTCCCACCCCTCCCGCAGGTACACAGAGAAATCAGAAGCTGCCCAAGTCCTTAAGTGAAAGCAAGGGGTCATTAGTAGATGGACAGTAGGCCATAAGGTCATTTGTCTCAGGATGATATATAGGCAGCTCCTGGTCCTGTAATAACCATTAAAAGGACACATTCATCACAAGATATGTCCAGCCCACACTATTGGAGTGCTCAGCACTGTGGGAGGGGCAAAAGGGGGCCATAATGCATCCAAAGCGAGAGGACAGGATGCAGAGAGTATGGCTAAGGGATCTGGGGCACTCGACATGGAGAAGATAGACTCAACGGGACATGGTCACCTCAAAGTCTCTGAGGGTCTGTCACAGGACAAAGGGAGCAGACATGATCTGTGGTATGCAGGGGCTGAGCTAAGACAGATCGATGGATTGGAACCACAGCAGGAATGTCCGCACTCCATTGCAAAAACAAATTCCAATAGTCAGAGCTGCCCAAATAAAGGATGATTAACCTTGTGTAGTAGAAAGCTTCTCATCACTGGAGTTGTGCAAGACTGTTCTCAATAACAGAAGGTCGCCCTGACTGGTGTGGCTCAGTGGATTGAGCATCATCCTGCAAACCAAAAGGTTGCTGGTTCAATTCCCGGTCAGAGCACATGCCTGCACTGTGGGCCAGGTCCCCGGTTGGGTGCATGTGAGGGGCAACTGACTGACGTATCTCTTGCACACCGATGTTTCTCTCCTTCTCTTTCTCCCTCCCTTCCCCTCTCTCTAAAATAAGTATATAAAATCTTCAAAAACATAGAAGATTGAACAGGGTAACCCTTGAGTCCTGAGATTCTCTCATCCATTCACCCAGCTCAAGAGGCCCTAAACACTGCAGTGAGCCCAGAAACCCTGCTGCCGCCCTCCGATTCCAGAGCCAAACTCGTCATTAATCCTCTTTTCAAATAACCAAGTGCTAATCATATTGTCATGTTGTCCGTTCATATCCTACCCCCTTTTCCTGACTGTACCACGCTTCAGAGAAACCCTTCACACTGGGCTGGGATTCAGAAACTACAGCTTAGTCCTCTCTTGCCATTTCACCCCGTGACCTTGGGAATGTCGTCTCTTCTCTCTGGACTTCAGTCCCGATATCAAACATCACATCTTGACCCACTGCCAAAAATGACAAGTGGAAGTCCCCTCAGGATAGGGACCGTCTCAGGTTCCTTGGTGAACTCCAAGGCCTGAAACACAGCAGGTACTCAATAAATAGTTGATGTATTAAACTGTGCTCAGCACAGTGATTGGGGCTGTTGAATTGAACGTACTGAGTTACACTTCACTGAATTAAGTCAAATTCAAGAAAGTCGATGGCACCAAGCAGCAGAATGTTGGTGCTGGGTGAAATGTATAAATTGTCGAGCCCCGGCCTCTCACCACCCACCCTTCCTTCCCAACTCACAAAAACATACTGTCTCTGAATCAGCTCACCTGGCCTGAAAGGTTCTGACATTTTGCTTTCAAACCTAACCTCTCTGCTGAGCTCCAGACCATTTTGGCCTCGGCCCACCGAAGTTCCTAGGATGATCCCACAGGCACCACAAAATCAACATGTCCCACTCCCCGCAAACCTGCCCCCTCAAGTCTCCATCTCATCTTCGTAGTCCCCTGGTCAAGAAACCTGGGGTCACCCTAGACTTCCCTGACTTTTTAAAAAACTCAGCTGACTCCAGAGGGTAGAGAGTGAAAAATGATTCCTGAGTTTATTATTTTTACATCAGTAATAAACCCAATTTTGCAAGCTTAGAATAATAATTTCCAAAAGGAACAGTGCAGAATTGATCTGAAAGTGCACCTTTCAGCAAAGCACACAAATATTTGCTGAAATAGCCAAATTATAAATTCCATACTCATCACAGTATTTTTTCCAGAAGCAACATCCCCTCCCCACCAGGTTGGCCTTGTTGGTACCCAGCCTGGATCACTCTTTCTTGCCTACAAAGGGTTACCTCCTTGAAGGGCTGCAGAGGGGCTGCTGGGTGCCCGAGGGTCGGGAGGCCTGGGCTCTTCTTTCCCCGTCTGTGTAATGCGGTCAGGGAGGTGGCCGAGAGCTTCCGAATGCAGACCCCTGGGCCTCACTCATTCAGTGGATGGGACCCAGGAATGTGCATCAGTAGGCTTTCCAAGTGATGCTGAGGCACTTGGTTTGCCAGGACCATTTTGAAAAGTACCCGACTAAACTATCTCCAGGGGTCCTTCTGGGACTGACACCTATGAAGCTGTGACAGACACCCCTGCCTGTCCAATGCTCAGCATGCAAATTGGTTCTTGCCCTGTGTGACTGGAACCACTACAAAGCACAGTTATGGGACACCCCAACGAGCCTTCCTCCTGAGGAAGAGGCCAGCATGCTTGGAACCAGGTGAAGGAGGGAACCAGCAGGACTGTTGTCAGAGTGGCAATTTCTAAGGGGTAATTTTTAATATTCCAGGAAACATAACGAAATGTAAATATTTCCCAGAATGCTCCTCAAAGACAGAACCATGCATGACTGGAAAGAATCCCCTGACAGCCAGCGCGGTCTGGGGCTGGCATGCTGACCTGTCCTCTCAGGAGGGTGGTGTAACTGTCAGGGCTCCTACTGGCATGCGACAGAAACGGACCTGAGCTGGCAAGCAGAAAGTAAACTTAGTGAAAGTACAGTGAGGAACTCACAGCATGGGTGGGACAGACTCTGAGTCAAGGTTAGAGAGTAGGCAGGGCCGGAATCACAGCCAAAACGCCACTACAGGGCCAGGGTACCAAGGACACCACAACTGGCCCCAAATCCTGCTAGCCACAGCTCAGCTGGCCCTGGTCCTGCCACTGCCTGGGAGGCCGGGTGCTGTGCTGCACTGGGACGGGGCCTCTGATGTCGCTTCGTGTCACTAGAGCAGGGAGGTCTGAGTGCCCGAGGCCCGCTGCACGGGAGGCCTGGAAAGGGAATGTCCAGCCTTTTCTGCTTCTACAAAGGAGTCAGGATCTTCAGATGCCAGGATGCTTCCCAACAGACAAATGTCCACTCCAGGAAAACCTGGGCTCTGGTCTTACAGAACGAATAGCCAAGTTTGGGACCAGAAGTAAACATTTCCAGACAACAGAACAAGGGTTTGTGTTGTCATTAGCTATCCCCTCTCCCTAAATAAATGACAAGGCTTTCATTTTGCAGCTGAACTATCCACTTGCCTGGGGCACCTGCACGCCTCAATCAGAGCCTGGCCGTTCCCTGGTCATGAGTGCTGACGGGCTGGGCCAGGAAGGAGGGACTTCGACCCTGATATGCAGGGATATCTAAGCCCACATCCTCGGAATGAGTCATGGAGGCCACTTTCTTATTGCAGGAATCTGGTGTGGAGAGTGGCCTGTGCCCCGGGCCCTGGCGATCCCAGCGGCGAGATCTGGAAGGAGATTCAGAAAGCTGTGTGGCTGAGAGCACGGAGAGGACGTGATGGTCGTCCGCTTCCATTTGCACCTGTCTACCGTGTGAGGGTCCTCTGGGGCCGGCAATGACATGGCTGTGTGGCCCTCCACCCTCCCCTCCCTGTTGACTTTCCATGGTCCACAACCCAATCATTCTGCAGAAGCCATTACTGGGTCCCAGAGAGGGTCCCAGAGGGCATCCCATCTGGCAAAAACCAGAGATTGCAGGAATACAGGCAGGAGCGTGCAGCATCCCTTCCCAAGATGTAGGTTTGGACCAGTTTGGATTCGAAGTGGCCTGAATCAGCCAGTTTTTGCTAACGGCCTTCCAATGTCAATGATCCCCAAGGAACACGGATTTCTGGTTCCCATCCATGTCCGCTGGGTAGTCAGCTTTGGCTCTGCTCCACTCCACCTTCGTTTTGGGATCCAGACCAGATGAGGACACCTTATTTCGGTCCCACGGAAGAAGGGAAAGAGCAAGAACGGGACTATGTGCCAGCTCTTAAAGCTTCTACTCAGAACTGGCATATGGAGCTTTCCTTCGCGTTCATGGGCCAAGGCCAGTCACATGGCCAAGACTGAGGTCAGCGAGGTGAGGGGTTTTATTCTTTCTCACAGGAGGGCAGAAAGTAAGGGAAACAGTAACAAGCGCACCACAGGGCCATCCCCCTGGGAGCCGAAGCAAGGGCCCCCCTTCCATGTCCGCCGCGCCTCTGACCTGTGTGTCGTCCAGGTTTGGCCCACTGCTCCTGCTCCTTGCACACGTTCTCTAGGGTGTGGCCCCACAGTCCTACTTAGTTCCACTTTAGAGACGTGGAGACTGAGGTCCACAGAGGAGACCCTGGTCACTAATGCCTCCCTGATGTCCTTCCCAGACAAGGGGCCCCCTGCCTACTCCATCCTCTTCCTTGCCTCCCTGAGTCCCTCAAAAACACCTGCTCTCTATGGAGCACCTGCTGCACCCCTGCTGTCAATCTATGTGCCCCTCACTGAGTCTCCCAACCACTCTGGGAGGTCAGTAATTTAGGCAGTGGAGAGGGAATGGGAACTCCCTTTCCAAGTCTTCCCAGGTCCTGAGCAGCACGTGAGACTGGAAGCCAGGTCTGTCCAAACTCCAAAGCCAGTGTCCTGTCCCTGTTCTTCACACGGGCTCAGAGCCCTTCCTTCTCAGCCCCATCCATGTTCGTCGCCACCCATGTGCCATTCGGGATCTCAGTGCCACAGCCACTGAACTCTTCCCTTCCTCACCAGCCCTAACTAATCTTTAATTCAGACCCACGAGGCCAGCCCTTCAGCTCCCATTGCCAGCCACAGAAATGAGGATAAATGCGGCTGTCAGCAGCTTCCTGCCTCTTTGTTTTTTAATTTACTTAGAGTTGGGCAGCAGAGATAGCAGGAGAGGAAGCAGATGGCTCAGTGTGACAGATGGGATCTTATCCAGTGACACAAGGACAAGGTGAGAGAAAGCGTGTTCAAAAGAAAATGCAGGCTCCGTGTGTGCGCATGGGCTCCTGTGCCAGGACGTCTACACCGTGGCCAGCTCGCCAGGCCCCTGGGCTGGGGACTCTTGGCACTGGGGCTCCGGTTTGCCAGTGACCCTTCACTGTTGACGGTGAGGACACAGGCCCACCCAGAGAGGGACTGCAGCCTGCCCAGCGTCACGCAGCCAGCCGCTTAAAGGACACCTGACTCCACGCGGACCCAGCGCACTCTCTGTCGTCAGCGTGGTGGGTGATGCCTGTGGACAGGCTCCTCGGGGCTGTCCCACTCTCGCCAGCCGTTTTTACAGAATTCTGACTTCAGCCTTGGCGTGCCTGTGCTCAAGACTCCCAAGGCAGGCTTTCGAAGGAGCGTTTTCATGCCTGGAACATCCCAAGGTCTCTAGCACACGAGTGGCAGCACCAGGATGCCAACCTAGGACCGAGGGCTTGGACACCGCACCTGCCGTTCCACCGCTGCTCAGAACCCCTGAGAAGGAGGAGGTGTGGAAGAAAGAACCTCCCTGGCAGCAGAGCTTTGGGACTTCTCACAGTGCCCCACCTGGTTGTCAGGGAGGGAAAACAGTGCTGTTCGCACGGGCGTTGGGTGCAAAGGGGCAGAGGAACTTGAGATGAAAGACCCTTTTGTTCTTCTGTGTACATGTGAGAGATTCGGGCAGACGTGGGTGGCCTACAGCAGAACTGGGGAGCAGGGGCTGGACCACACTGCAGAGCTCAGCATGACAGAGTGAGAATTTGAAGTTCCCAAGCCAATCCCGGGAAGGGACGGGCAGAAGAGATGGGATGGGGAGAGGCAGCCTAGAGCTGGACTGCCCTGCAAAGTGCAAATTTTGTTCCCTGCCGGGGAGGTTGGTTTGTTTTTGCCAGAACTGTGGAAACGGCTGCATTTTATATCTCATTCACGTTTAGGGAAGAAACAACACTGGTGAGATGAAAAGATGATCCAGAAATGAAACTAACTCAGAGGCAAAGGTGGCCATGGGGAGAGCAGCCCCCCTGGAATTTACAGAAACCTTGTGGGGCACTGGATTTTTCTCATATAAGGATTGGGGGTTTAAGTCTATCTTATTTTAATGTAAAAGGCTGCATTCTGGATACAGTCTGATGAAAGTTGTTTGGTAGGAGAGAGAGAAAGGCAGAGAAGGGGAAACTGCTTTCTCCACGAGTACCCTGCTCACAAGTGGGGAGGATCTGCAGATGAGGAATTGAGGGGACAGGACTGGCCCACATCCCAGCCCTTCCCGTTCAGTCCAGAGGAGGATCCCGGATTCAAACTCAAGTCAACCCAACCCTAAATTTAGCTGTTTCTTCTCCCATGAAACCTGGTTCCACTTGGACATGCCGAGCCTGAATGTAGGGCGAGATCTTTCTCCCCAGTGACAATGGTTTTCCTCACCTGCCCCATGTAAGCCATAAGGTACACTTGTCATTTTTACAGACCTTGGGCTGGCTCCTGGGGGTGAAACACAGAGGCACTGCTCATTCCAAGAAGCAGCTTTAAGCCGCAGGACGGTGGAGGTGTGAGTGTCACATATACTGATGTGCCCAGCTCCCCGTCACAGAGAAGCCCGGGAGGAGGGCCATCCTTCCAGGCTGAGAGCTGAGGAAAAAGGAGGGGAACAGAGATTCCTTCAAACTGCATGGGCCGCTGGAGGATAAGGACTTCTGTATGGGTTTACTGAGGGTTCTGCAGCCAGGCTCTGCAATCGGACAGGGGAGTCCGAGGTGAACAAAGCAGGAATCTGCAGCTGAAATCTCCCCTCAGTCAGGATCTTGGCAGGGAGTATAAAGTCATCCCATGAAGGGACCGTTTGCAGAGGCCCGAGCAGGGTGATGAGGCACCCACAGGCCAGCCCTGGCAGGAGCCATTCCATCCCTAGGCCTGAAGGGCCAAGGGATGGCATGGTGTTCTGAGAGCCTCGTGAGGAAGCTGAGAGGACTAGCTGCCTGGCTGTGTGGTCACAGAGGGACCCAGCCCCTGCCAGAAACATGATGCCAGAACAGGAGGGGAGCAGAAAAGAAATACCCTGATCTCTCACCCCTCCCACCCTTCGGTCTTCTGTGCTGCCTCCCACGGGCTGAATCTAACCAGATGCTCGAGAGCAAAAGAGGTGGTGCAATCCATGGGTGTCAGCCCCCAAGGTACAGAGCAGGGCAGAAAAAGCCGGGGACTGGAATGGAGACAAATGACAATAGAGAAGAACCAGCCAACCTTGGAATGTGACCATCTGATTTCCCCAACATACCCTTCCTGACCAGGGTTTAACAAATCCACTGTTGTTCTGAGGTTACATATTGGAATGAGAATTCACTAGTTAGGAACGGGCATATTTGCTTCACTTCTTCCACTCTTTTATGAAGCTATTGGCTTTCACATTGATCCTGAGCCCATCAGACCCACTGGTCCCAGACCACAGATGTGAGAATGGTAGTTCAGATGAGGTCACGTTCTCCATCCCTTCCAGTTCAGGGAGGGTGGTTCAGGGGGCTTCTCTTGGGAACACAGGAGCCTAGACTCTCCCTTTCGACTGGGAAATGTGCTCCCTTCAACAGTGCTCCTGAGGACTCCAAGTACATAGTCAGCACACGAGCCATCTTCACAGATTTTCATCGCATCTTGACAATTACACAAGTCTACAATTAAACACAGACCTTTTCCCTCCCCATTAAGTTTTCTCCTCTTCCTGAGTCCTGCTCCAATCTGGGAGTAGTCACTAGAATTCAAAATCATTCTTGGAGAGAGAAAGTAATTCAGAACCTGGAAGAGGCACAGGTGGTCTTGGAAGCAATGCTCCCGGTGACTTTGAGAGAAGGGGATGCACAGGAAAGAGAGACCTGTCACCCTCCATGAGATAATGCTGCAAAGATTTTCAATAGATTAGCAAAGCACATTGTTAACATCAGCCAGAGCTTGTCTGTACTCAGTGTGGATTCAGCAAACCCGATATTATTGCAATTTTGATATCCCACAATTTGCATGTTCCATTCTCCTGGTCATTAACTACCAACAGTTGCTCTCCTCCCAATCCCCCAAATTCTTTACAGCCTTCAAGGCCTATGCTATCATTCACTCATTTATTCAACAGATAATTTTGAAACCTACTTTGGGCCGAGCATATCGCAGGCCACTGGAGGTACAGTCGTGTTGAAGACAGACATGGGTCCTGCCCTGGAGGTTTTCTTCAACCTGCAGCCCTCCCATCCCTGACCTCTGTCTGAGCACCCAATCGAATGATCCTATCACATCTAGCCTTCAGTGACGACCTCTCCAGCCCGTGCCAAATCCTCCCCACCAGAACACGAGCTCCTGAAAGACGGAGCCTGTGTCTTCCTCAGCATTAGCCAGGGCAGCACCAAACACACAGGCATCCAAGTCCAAGAGAAAACTTCCTAACAGATGAGGCCAATAGCTTAACCTCAGCCTCTTCACTTGTATAAGGGGAGACATTATCTCAGGGTTTGCAGTTAACCACGCAATGCAGTTAACTGAAAAGAAACTGCATCCAGCTTTTCTGGAGACCAGGGATTGCAGTGTGTTCCTGGGTGAATCTCTGCCAAACTGGAAACACAAAGCAAGTGCTGACCAATCTGCCACCGTTGCCGCCAACTCATCCCTCCCTGCAGTTAAAAGGTGGGTCCATTACCAGTGGCTCATTTGTAATCATTACAGTTGTTGTCTTGAGTTTTCTCTGCTGATTGCTTTAGTTAAGAAGCCCCAATCAGTAGGAGGGGCGTGGGGGCTTGAGAGCTCCTTTTGTCTGCCACCCCCGTCCAGCCCCGCCTCCAATCCAAACTGGGGGGAAAGGTGTCAGGAATGGGTGCCAGTGCCTTAAGGCAATATGGGCAATAAGCCCTTGGGATCCAGAGGTGTACTGGAGCTACAGAGGTTTTTCTGGGCTGACCTCCGATGAAGGGGTTTGGGAGGTAATCCCATTATGGAAAGGGACCCCTGGACATTTTCATTATGTTGATGCATTCCCGTCCATATTTCATCATCACCAAGGCAGGTTTTCTCACTCTTTTGACATGAAAACAGACAGGTGGAGTCATTTTGATTTGGGCTGCCTAGTGCCTTCCCCAGGGAAGCTGCTTTCTCTGGCTTGCATGATAATTGAATTTCACGGATGGAATCTTCCACATACTTCTCAATTAGGGATGTGTACAGGCAGCGAGATTTTTCAGGTGTTGATCTGTGATTGTCACTGTTTTTTGTTTCTTTCTTTTTTTACCTTTAAATTAATCTTCTTAATTTCTGCCAGCTCTAAATCCGGCTTTGCTAAATAGCATTATTCTGACTTAAATGGTCTAATCTGTTTGTTGTAAACTGGGTACAGCTGAAAATCATGTATGCAGGAGACTTCCTCATTAATCACAGCTGACAAGGAGTCAGAAATCAAGAAGCAAAATTGTCACTGAAGGCAAAGTGGGGAAAGATTAGGAAAAGCGGCCAACTAGGTGTGATGGCTGAGCTGGGAGAGCTGGGGCAACTCCCAGCTCCAGCTGCGCGGCCCTGGGTGAGTCCCAGCCCTCTCCGGGAAGAAAAAAAAAAAAGATAAAAAGGAGGAAAGCAGGTGGGGTGTGGGGGTGTCAGATCAGTGGATTCCTCAGGGACCTTTTCAGCTTAACATTCTTGAGTCTATACATGATGTCTCAGAAAAATGCCACAAAAATGGCATCTTGAGATTCAAATGCACAGCTGTTGTTGACTCCTGAGAACACCAGGAGGACCCCCGGTCTCAATACTTTGCCACAGCATTTTCCAAAATGAGGAAGGCAAGAGGATTTTACGGAGCAAAGGAACACAGGATTCAGCGACACAAGAAAGCTAATGCCCCCTTTCAAGTCTCCATCCCCACCCCCACCCCCAGCTCAAGGGTTCCGTCTGGCGCAGCACATCCTAAATACTCTCGAGCACTGGCCCCGCTCCCGGGTTACCAGAGAAGGGGTGGCCTCAGGTTCTGCTTCCCTGTCGGTCCACAGACCCAGTTAGAATCCAACGCCCTGTTTGGTGGTGGTGTGTGTGGTTTCTTTGTTTTTCTCCACTTGGGATAGAGATTGTTTTCTTCTAAGACATATTTAATTAAGGAGCTGATTTTAAAGAACGTTAAGTTAATGCAGAAGCTGTGTGACTCCGGCAAATTTTTTAAGTAGCTTCTAAATATTTGGTTTTACAGTCTCCGAAAAAATATTTAGCGTCTCAGGAGGCCGGGTACTATTCAGGCCCCTGGGAGGCAGAGGAGTAACACCTTAAGGTCCTTTAACTTTTTCCCAACTCTCCATTCCCAAACCCTAAGTGTCCGGGCCGCCCTTCTGCTTCTTGCAGCGCCCCACCCCCCATCCTGATGCTGCGCATGGAAGCCAACTCTCTCATAGTCCTTGGACCCCGTGTTGTCATCGGTTTGCCCGGTTGGATGATGACCGTCCTGACAGGAGTCCCCAGACATGGGACTTTCAGTTTTAAAACCTGGACAGTCCCAGGCAAACGGAGACAAGGCGGTCCTCCTACAAGTGAACTCGCCCAGTCCTGGTGTGATTCTACCCTCCCCCCTGACCTTCACCACCTCCGCCCCAGTGGCTGCAGCTGCAGGTGAATCATGCCCCTTCCCCCTCCCCACAGACTGGCACCCTTCCAAATTTTGGTCTCTGCTTAGCATGCCTGTCGGTCTTTTATAACCCTCCTCCACTCCCCGCCGAGTTATTTCACACTTCTCCAGCACTCCCTAATACAGCCCCCATACCACGCCTCCTCCCTCCACGGAAGAGTTTGCTCCACTAAGAGCACGGAATTCCCTCCCTCCCTGCCTGACCACTTCTCACCTCCCTCCTACAGGTATGCGGTCCCTTCCTGTCACCCAGCCCTTCGGTCCTTGCTCTCTCCTGTAGCCGCAGTCACTCCCATCCTACTGGTGGTATCTCCTCTTCAACTTAGTAACACTTGGTCTCTCACAACGCTTGCACACACACACACACACACACACCCCTATCCAGCTACCACTCTCCCCAGTCCTCCTGTTCCCATCTAAAGAGCTCCATGGAGCTGTCTCCTCTTCCCTTTCTCACTTTTTGAGTCACTGCACTCTGGCCTCTGCCTCCTCTAAAACAGCTTTCTCCACACCTCTGATCCCCTGCTAATTGCCAAAGAATTCAGTGGATATTCAGTGTCCTCAGATTTATCCCTAAGTATTTTATATCTTTCGATACTACTATAAGTGGTAAAATTTTAAAACTTCTATTTCCAACTCTTTGTATGCAAAATACAATGAATTTTTGTAGGTTGATTTTGTAACCTGCAACTTTACAAAACTTATTACTTCTATAGCTTTTTTTTTTTTTTGGTGTACATCCCATTAGATTTTCATAGATGATCATGTTGTGTGTGAACAAAGGCAGTCTTACTTTTTACTTTCCAGTATGAGTGTCTCATGTCTTGTCCTTGCCTGATTGCACTGGCTAAGTCCTCCAGTACAAAGCCGAATACACATGGCAAGAATAGATACCCCTGTCTTATTCCAGATCTTAGTGAGAAAGCATTCAGTCTCCCATGATTGAGTATGATGTTAGCTCTCTAGCTTTTGGATATGTCCTTAGTCAGGGTGAGCAAGTTCCTTTTGCCAGGAGTGGATGTTGAATTTTGTCAAATATATTTTCTGTGTTTATTGAGATGATTGTGTCTTTTCTTATTTAGTTTTTTTATACAGTGAATCACACTGATTGATTTTTGAATGCATTTCTGGGGAAGACCCCATTTGGTCATGGTGCATTATCCTTTAATCTATTGTTGGATCCAATCTGTATTCATAAGGCGTTTTTCTTTTTTCTTATAATGTCTTTGTCTGCTTTTGGTATCAGGGCAATGCTGGCCAATGAATGGACTGGAAAATACTCCCTTTTCCATATTCCTTAAAACTTTGTGGAAGAATTTGTGTTGGCTTAGTGTTGCCTTTCTTAAATGTTTTGTAGAATTCACCAGCATGGAAAGGTTTTTGTAACTGACAAGTTTAATTTCTCTAATAGATAAAGGGTTATTCTGGTTAGCTACTTATCCCTGAGTAAGCTTTAGCAGTATGTGTCCTCCAGGGAATTTGTCCAGTTCATCTAAGTTGTTAGACTTATTGGCATAAAGTTGTTCATAACATTCGCTTATTATCCTTCTATTATCTGGAGAAGCTACAGCGATACCACCTCTTTTACTCCTGATACTGAAAATTTGTTTTTCCCTCTTTTTTCCATGGTCGGT
Organism: Mormoops blainvillei; assembly: GCA_004026545.1. Lineage (NCBI taxonomy): Eukaryota > Metazoa > Chordata > Mammalia > Chiroptera > Mormoopidae > Mormoops > Mormoops blainvillei. Next base: position 93,374 of record PVJD01004258.1, read on the forward strand.
CAAACTAGAAGTTTATCACTCTTGCTGACCTCAAAGAACCAGCTTTTGTTTTAATTGATTCTCTCTACTGTTTTTTAATACTCTACGTATTGATTTTTACTTTGTTCATTATTATTTCCTTTATACAGCTTATTTGGGTTTTATTTTTTCTCCCCTTTCTATTGTGTTTTCTTAAGGTGGGAGCTGAGATCATTAACTTGAGACTTCCTTCTTTTAATATACCCATTTATTGCTATAAATTTCCTCATAAGCAACAGCTTTAGAAGCATCCTACAGTTGTATTTTCATTTCTTTTTTGGTATATTTTATTGGTTATGCTATAACAGTTGTCTCATTTTTTTCTCCCCTTAATCCCCTCCACCCTGCACTCCATCCCATCATCCCCACGTCAACATTTGATCATTTCATTCTGTTCAAAATATCTTCTGATTTCATTTTTCACTTTTTTCAACCCATAGGTAACTTAGAAGTGTTATTTAGTTCCTAAACATTTAAAGATTTTACAGAGATCTTTGTGTTATTGATTTATAATTTAATTCCAGTGTGATTTGAGAAAATACTTTGTAAAAAGTAAATTGTTTTAAATTTATTGAAGCCCAAAATATAGTCTATCTTTGTAAATGTACCATATGTGCTTGATAGGAATGTATGTTTTCTATTGTTAGAGTGTTCAATAAATGCCAGTTGGGTCAAGTTGCTTGATAGTATTGTATTTCTGTCTACTCATTCTATCAATTTTCAATTAAATGGACAGGAGTTCTTGTCCTGATGGAGTGGTAAATATTAAATAATTCCACAAATAAATCTATAACTATCAATGGTGATTCGCGTCAGACATTTGCTCTCGCAGGAATTGAAAAACAGGATTAAATGTCTTCTAACCCTGAGACTAAACAGCATAGCATCACAGGAAGCCCCATATAAGTGCTGGCTTCTATTATTATATTATCAGTAACATTCTTGTTATTATTATTTGCTCGTTTCACGTTTCCTGAGCACCGACTTTGGGCTGTGCAAAGAGGAAAAGCTGCATGAGATGGGTCTTTGTCCTCCAAGTGGACAGATTATCCAAACCTAAAGTACTGCAATTAGAAACCAGGAGCCCAGAGAAGCACAGTCTGCCTGGGAAGCAGCAGGCAAGACCCTGGGCCAGGAGTGGAGGTGGGGGTGTCTCCTAGAGGCAGTGGGAGCACCTTGGAACTAGGACAGGGAGGAAGAGACTCAAAGGATTGAAAGCTAGCAAAACTTCTGTGTTGATTCCCCTCATTCTCTTCTGCAGACCTCCAGGAAACCTCACAAAAGTGAGCTGTCCCCTCCTCTCTCTTACCCCCTCTCCATAACCCAATCCCTCCACTCCCTCCCTACCCCCACCCTCACCCCATACACTCTCAGTGGCGGAGGGTTTTGCTCAGCTGGGCCCCCTAGCCAATTAACACTCTTTACATCTGAAAAGCTCAAATCAGCTCCTCGGAGGTGTTAGAGATCAGAGTAATTATGGTCTCTTTCTAATGCAAATCTAAGCCAGAAATTGAATGTTTGTCTCGGAAAATTAGGGTCCCGAGTTTTATGAGGAGGCAGTGAAATTCAGAATGGGGAGGTGATGGCTTCAAGGAATAGAAGCCGATTTGTTTGGATGCTCTCCAGAAATATTTGATTCAATTAAATAAAAATTTACTCCCCATGGCTTGCAGAAGTGATATTTTTAAAACGCCGATTGCATCCCATCTCTCCTCTGATCTCCAATCACTTGCAATAAAGCCCGAAGCCCTTACCATGATCTCAAGGCCCACCATCATCTGGCCCCTGCCTTCCCCCAACCTTTAGCTCGGGCCCCTTCAAAAAGTGCTTGTCACACTTTGCAATTATTTTATTTATAGGCTGGCCTCCCCCACATCATTAAGTAAATACATCCGTGATACTGCTCACCCTGGAGCACAATATATAAAGTTGTCCGGGTGAAAAACGGCTTGGTTGCAAATTAGCACTTGCGATTTGGAATGTGCCCTAGAGCCATTCAGAATAGGGCTCATACTAAAAACTGCCACCGTTTACCCCTCAACCATCGCCCCTCCTCTGCCCAGGGTGAACCAGCCGGTACGGTAGGATCACCAGTCTTTGACCTCTGGTCGTTTCAGAGTTCAGCCTTCTAGAGACCTAACTGTCTCCCAGATGCCCCTCGGTTTCCTAAGCACTCTTCAGAAATGGTTAATTTTTAAGTCAGACGTAAAAATAACCTCCAAATGCGAAGAAAATTCCTCCGGCCATGGGAATAGACAGAAACAATATTTTATTTAACTAAGTTGTTACTCTTCATGTCTATCTCGGTCACCACCTAGCCAAAGCTCCCAGAACAGAGCCCACCACTCGAGCGATGTTTCAGGAACAGAAATGTTTTGAATAAATGGTATTTTCTGAAACTGCCGTATATATATATATATATATATAGGCTTGGCGCCAGCACCGCCACCGCAGAGGTGCACAACCCCAGACACAGCCTTGAAGAAGCTCATAGTCCAGCAGCGAGACCCAAAGGGCCAAGGGCTCATGTGTACAATTGAGCTCTTGAGCGCCCCCTAGAGTGGAGTCCGACCATAAGTACCAGGATAGGACATAAATTCCACCATGTGAGTTTGAGCGATGGGCAGGGGGTGGGGAGAAAGGAAGCAAGAAATGACCATCTTCCTATTGCTGGCAATTCCTCCACCTAGGAGGGATCCTAGCATCTCATTTAGTCACCAAGCACTGTTGGAGCCAGGCACTGAGAATACACTGATGAATTAAGGCTGTCCTTTGTTAAGTGAATCGGCCTGACAGAAGGCAAAGATGAGTAAAAATAAAGTAAAAAGAACCCACATCATAATACCCTGTCACATGGTAACAACAGACATTAATATGAGTCCAGACCTCTCAGAGAAGTGGGCATGGTTCACTACAGGGGAGAGGAGAGTACAGAGACTCCTTGGAAGAGATGATGCCTGAGTTGGGCTTTGACAGACAAATAGGAGTTTTCCAGGCAAAAAGAGAGGAGTATGGCATTCCAGGCCAAGGGCACAGCAGGTGCAAAGGCATAGAAATTTGAATCAGCATGATGCAATTGAAGAACTGCATCTGGGATCATTGCCAAAGTGTAAAGTGAAAAGGGGGATTTGGGGGAAATGAGACAGAAGCATCAGGGCTCAGATGCTAGGAGGTTTTGCGTGGACTTTATGCCTCAAGCTATAGGGGACCAGTGCTGGGCATTAAGCACAAAAATAATGAATCAGTTTTTGACTTGCAATAAAACACCCCAAATCTCAGTGGCTTAAAACAACAACCATTGTTTTTTGACTTACTCATCTGGGGTCAGCTGGGGGTTGGCTGGTCTTGGCTGCAGTGGTCTGTTGCTTATCCATGAGTATCATCTTCCTTCTGGGACCACCGGGCCAGCCTTGGCATGTCTTGCTCATGGCAGAGGCTCAAGAGTACAAAAAGAGACATGCAAGGTGTCTTGAGACCTGGGCTCAGAACTGTCATGTCATTGCTTCCACCTCATTCTGTTGACCACGTGAAGTCATGCGGCCTAGTCCAGATTCAAGGGCGTGCACCTGCAAAGTCATATGACAAAGGCCATGGGTAGAGGAAGAATGGGAAGAAATGGGTTCAGCAACACACCCTAGCACAAGTGATGTAATCAGATCTCTGTGTTAGGTCTCTGGGCAGCAATGTGGAGGGTGGATTAGAGGGGATAAGGCAGGCTCAGAGATTCAGGCACGAGCTAAATGCCCCCAGGATCCTACAATTCACTCTTTCCTCTATTCCACACACTGGGGTTTAGCCAGATCAGGCAAAGGGGGACTTATCTTTTGTTCAATTCTAAGAGCTTAGCTGAGCACTTTGGTCCTTGCAGCAGTGAATAAGGAACCATTGAAATAAGCAGATAAAGGCTAATATTCAATAAACTAGTGAACAAGGGTTTTCTTTAACTCTCTTGGAAAAGACATCTCTGAGACAAAAACGAAGCTGAGCTGCAATATTGGATAAGCCCCACTGATCACAAGAAACCCTAACATAGGTAATTGACTATTGGCAAACGCAACAGAACCAAATAAAGCAAGTAATTAACAATTATTGTGCTCGAGGTAATGGAACTACAAATCCAGGCTGTCTAAGTGTTTGTCCCAGGCATGGTTAAGAACAAAGTGTTTGTTAGTGGGTGAGTAACCCAGGTGTGAAATTCATTTTATTAGGCTAGATCTAAAAATAGGCTTGAACCAGACAGTGGAAAAGAACAGAATTCATTGTGGCTTGCTCACTGGGGCATACAGGGAATAAACTCATGGCTCTGGTTTTTGTTTAAAAAAGGGGAATTATGGTAGATTGTTTCCAAAACTGACCCCAATTATTTCTGTTCCTGTATCAATGCTTCTTTGTAGATGAGACTTTCCACCATGATAGGGAGTCTAATTCCCCACCCCTTGAGACTGTGACTAGTTTTGACCAATACATGTGGCAGAGATGACATTACGCTAGTTTCTGGCGTAAGCCTCAAGAGGCATTGCACCCTGCCATTTGCTCTCTTGAGACCCTTGTCCCCACCACATGAACAAGCCCACAGGAGGCCACAGGAAATGAGTTAATTAGTCACCCCAGTTGTCCCGGCAGCGGCCCCAAGTGTGAAAATTTCAGTGAAAATCAGCAAAAACAGCCAACCTACAGAACCTTGAGGTTGATAAAGGATTGTTATTTTAAGCAACTCAGTTTCAAAGTGATTTGTTACACAGTAATAGATAACAGATATAGGAATATTCTACATCAAAACACCTGGAAACAAACTGGCACTTGGAGAAAAATAATGATATCGCCACGACCAATGACTGGGTGCCTGCTTTCTACCGGGAACTCTGTGCATCTGAAACTTTGCTGGGCGCTTCATGGACGTCACCTCCCCTCCTCACGGAAACTCTGCAGGGCAGAGTTATTGTCATCATTTTGCAAATGGGGGTGCATGAGGAAACAGGCTTCAGAGACAGTTTAAGCCACTTGCCCAAGGACACACAGCTACTGTATAGGATTACATACAAACACGCTCTTAGCAAGTGGGGCCTCTCAGAAACTAAGGGAGGCCTGGGCTACTTCTGATTTTTGAGGTGCTTGGTATAATAACAGATGAAGGTATGAAGAAACAGTTACCCAAATCATGGCATATTTTAATTCTCTACAGTTATTAAGTGGCCACTTCTAATATCGAAGAAAAAGCCAATGTAATAAAATTGCTAATCACAAGATCACGGCATTTATTTAAAAGCACATTAATTTATAGCACACTAAAAGTGATATGGTTGGTAATGGGATGCAAATGGTACTGTGTCAGCTGAGCATTTTCTGCTTTCATCTGGTCAGTGTGCCCATGTGATGGGACATATAATCCACCTAACCGCCTTTGGAGATAACATCAAAGATGAAATATGAGGCCTTTCATGAGGTCAAACCCAGCCACAGGGCCCTCCTGGCCATCCGCCCACCCTACCCCAGCCCCCAAGCAGGGCCTGTGCATGGGCCAAAGGAATCCATTCTAGATGCTCAAGCAGCCCTCACTGAGAGATGAGTTCCCAGGGAGGCCTCTTATGGAAACTGAATTTCCTGCCATCATCAGAGAATTAAGCCACCTTGACGAGGACAGAAACTTCACAGGTACCCTGGGAGCTAAAATTCCCAGTATGACATTCTGCTTAGCCAGGGGACAGGTGAGAGCTGGTCTCACAAGCAGAGTCACTTCAACTCCCCCATTCCAGGGCTGAAAGGGACCCAGAGGTTCCGCATATACCACCCCTCACTGCCATGCTGTGGGCAGTCCTCTCTAGAGCCCCGACAGGACCCCCTTCACACACCTGCAGAGATGGGGAGATGGCTGCCTCCCAAAGCTGCCAATTATATCTGCAGGTGGTTCTGCCTGCTACGAATTCTCCCTTTTGCTGAAAGGAAACGAGCCTCCCCATGACTTCCATGAACTGGTCCTGCCTTTGACCTGTGAGGAGCTAACTTCCTGGCGACCCAGGAGGGAATGTGAGGGGGAGAGGCATCCAGTGGAAGGGAGAAAAAGAAACGGGGAAAGGCGCTAAAACTGTCTTTTCCAATTTACAGTGTGGTGAGACCATTTCATGTCCCGGCTCATAATTCTTATTCATATCGGTCACACATCATCTTGCCCATTCTGCCCTGGTAGTTGCTAAGATCCTTGTAAACCCCAGCTCCTTCAGAAGGCCCCAAATACATTTTCTACAGGATCCCGTGCAAGAGCGCTGGTTGCTATGGTAACAGTCGGATGTAAATTTCCCAGAACCCCTAACTAAACTATTAATCAGAAAGAGAGGAAAGGGCCTGGGCCGTATATAAATCAGTTTCGAAATCGTTTCCTACTGGGAAGGACTGGGAGCGGCGCCACCCCCACCCCACTGAGACAGCAACTCATCCCTCCTTTTGAGCCTTTGAAGTGAAAGGAGGGGCAGCTGGAGCCCTGGGGGGTGACTACCTCAATCCCTCCTCCAACTGTTTTGTCCCTCACCCTTGTGGGGTCAGAGAGGCTTGACAGTGGAAGCCACACCTGGGGAGGAGGAGAAGGCCCAGGAATATCACAGGTGAAAACGTTGGACCCTGAAAGACATGTTCTGGCAGGCTTAAAAGAGGTGCTCTACTGAAGCGTGGTGATAAGGGGGGGGTCAGACTCACTGATGGGAAACAGAAGAATGAGAGTGATGGGGACCACATTTTGACTAGGAGTTGCGGGATTTGTTTGGTTGTTGTTTTTTCCTAAGGACATCTTGCTTTTTTAAATGTTTATATTCTGCTGCCTTAATGAGTGCTATGGGAAGGCTTGCTCTGCCTCCTCAAGTAAAGTAGATCCACCAGGAACCTGGCAGGTCCCACCAGGCAGCCCTTTGCTGCTGGGGTGAATGGGGTCCTTTCTCTGATTATAGAAACCGCTTTTGGGAGGAAAGGAACAAAGGCTGCTCCCCCCACTCCCCTACACACAGAATCCTGCAAAGAGACGTCCACACAACTAAGATGGGCTGTCGGGCCACAAGCCTGGGAGAGGGGCATTGAATATGAGTGTGGCGGACTCCCCTGTGGAGTGGAATGTGTGCCCTGATGAGCAGTGGTGGCCTCGCCCCTGGCTTAGGCAGGCAGAGCCAGGGCAAGGGGTGAGGGAGGAGTGTGCCGGAGAGGGCCAGCCCCTGCTCTGCTGAGAACACACCCTGGGATCTCAGGCAAAGCCCTTCCTATGTCTGGGCCCCAGTTCCCCAAACTGTACATGAAGGGCCTGGGCCAACTGAGGTCAAAGTCACCGTGCAACTAGCAGTAACGGGCCTTGATGCCAAATCTAACACAGGACTCTCCCGCCACCCCTTGTTTCTCTAAGGGGAAAGGTGACCTTAATCAAGGACCTCTTCCTTGGGCAAGAGAAGTGGGGGCAAGGGACAGGGACTCCCACCTCAAAAGACCCTCTGGGAGAGATTTCACCAGAGAAGAGAGAGGGATTCCTGAAGGGCCTCTTTGGTGCTCTCTGGCTCTAAAATGTAAGGCTCTTGAATGTAAAAAGAGGAAAGGAAAGCGAAGAGAGAGTGAAAGAGGGCTCACCAACCCAGAGGCAGGACACAGAGGTTGAATTAAAATCACAAGGAGAAAATCCTGATGACCCTGTCCGGCCCAGAGCAAGTCCTCACCCCAGGACAAAGCACTGGCCACACAAGCCTCTTTGCCTGCTGACTCCTATGAGCATCCTCAGAAGCAAGGAGGCCTTGAAGGGAGCACTGAGACCTGAGAAGGGAAGGAGAGATGCCAGGCCTCACAGTGAACAGGTGGAAGAGGCAGGACTCACACCCAGGCCTCCTGCCCCCGACCCCGGGGCTGCTTCCACTGCCCCATGGCCCAGTAGCCTGTTTTCCTTGGGCTCTGCTATAATTCATGCACATTCTGCAGTGGAAATGGCAGGGAGAGATCCTGCAGGGATTGGGGTAATTTTTCACCACGGGGGGCACTGAGGCTTCCCTGCTCCCCAGAGGAGGGAAATGAAGGGTTGATTAAGTACTTAAAACATCCCTGCCTGTGGACCGTTTAATAAGTGCCTCGTCCATCTCTCAGGCATTAGAACAGACATTTGGTTCGCTAATCCAATTTGGCAAGCCTCTCCAAGGCTGCGGTCGCTGGCTGCTGGGCGCCATTTTGTATGATGTGTCAGGAATCAATGCAAGCTCCCCGTGCTTGCTCTCGCTGCCGCTTGATTAATTACAGATAAGCCCTGGCCCCTTGCATTAATGCTCCAACACAGACAGAGCAGCCCCTAACAGTCCAAGAAGCTTTAAAGATCTGGTGATGACCCAGCCGTTCCCTCAATTCTCTAGCCTAATTCCTGGATCTGAATAAATCAGCAGAAAGTAGGTGTGTGTGTGTGTTTGGGGGTGGGGATGTCTTTAATCCCTGAACTGTGATCTATGCTATGCTGTCCATTTAGCCGGAGGAAATCTATGAGGCCGAACTACAGAAGAACATTCCAGCAGCACTGCATAAAAATCGACAGCAACAATGTACATGGTCATTTTGTTATGCCATGTCCCTTATTTGGGTGCCGAATTAGTGCTCAGTGCATCTGTTTCTCTCAGCCAACAAGATCTCTGTGAGTTACCGGGGTTGCTATTTGACTTGGCCACCAGGAAGCCATGGACAATATATAAAAGAATGAGCATGACTGTGTGTCAATAAAATTTTATTAACAAAAACAGGCAGTGGGCCTGCAGGTCAGTTTGCCAGCCCCTACTTTAGATCATTAATGTCAATGTGATACAAATTTGTGAAAATCTTGATAACATGATTACTGAATTTGCTCAGATGGAAGTAAGAAAAATAAACTTTATGTAATAAATATGTAACTTATGAATGTTGTAGAGCTTGATTTTATTTTTCATTCATAATTTGCCAGCTCATCAAGAAAATACCCAGATGTATTCAGTCATATGGTAGCTGGGTTTCCCTTTGTATCCTTATTCAGGTCTTGCAAACATCAGGAGTGTCCTGAGACCTTGAGGAGGTGATGGGCTTGGCTGGTTCTCCCTTTTACCATTTTGACTTTCCTGCTTCCCTGGAACACAGACACGATAGTCAGAATTTGGCTACCAGCTTGTGACCATGAGGAAGAGGCCAAGTGAACAGCGGAAACTTACGCCTGACATCACTGAAACAACAAACCCAATTCAGAAAACACCCACCCCCTGATCCTCACCATGTGAAGAAAATAAATCACTATATGGTTAAGTTACTGTTATTTGGGTTTTCTGTTATGAGCAGCCAAACACAATTCCTAGACGTACATTCCAACAGGGAGTTAGCTCTTCCTCCGCAGCTCTTCTGATACATCTATCACTACTCATTCATTCACTCATTCATGCATGCATTCATTCAATATTCACAAGCGCCTATTATGTGCCAGGGCCCAGCGTAGTTTTGGGGTGACCGTGAGGAACTACAGAGAAATATGGAGAGAGTCAGAAGGAGCTCACAGCCTGGTGACAGAGATAAGCATGGAAACAGTTACTATGGATCTTTGGCTTACCTACAGTGTTAGTTAAGACATCGGTCCCGATACGTGCACCACAAACCCAGACTGACAGTGGCTTAAACAAAAGAGAAGCTCATATCTCTTGCGTGTGAAAGTCCGGGCTGGTATGGCTGCTCTGGCTGTCAGGAGGTGCCCGGGCTTCCTCTTCCGGGTTGTTCTGCCATCCTGGTGTTCCGTCGTCTGCTGGTTCAAGAAACTTCTCCACGAGTCTACATTCCCGCCAGCTGGAAGGGGTGGGGAGAACACGCCCCTTCCCTTTAAAGTCACAACCGCCAAGTTGCGCGTATCACTTACATCCCATTGGGCAGAGCTTTATGACACACCCCTAACGAGCTGCAGGGAAGTCTGGGAAATGTAGTCTTCTGAACAGCCAGGTGCTCAGGAAAAAAAAAACAGGTTTCTATTATATAAAAGAAAGAGAAATCAGCCATTTCTGCCACACTTTCCAAAATATTTCTGCAGCCCTAACCTGTGTGGCTCAGTTGGTTGGGTGTCATCCTGCAAAGAGAAAGGTTGCTGCTGCTTCAATTCCTGGTTGGGGCACATGCCTGGGTTGTGGGTTCAGTCCCTGCAGAAGACACCAAAGGCAACTGGTCCCTGTTTCTCTTGCACATCGATGTTTCTCTCCCTCTCTTTCTCCCTCCCTTTCCCTCTCTCTAAAAATAAATAAATAAAATCTTTAAAAACAAATATTTCTGAGCCACCAAAATAATGAACTCAGATATGTAGGCTCATCCCCTCTGAAATCGCATTCCCAACGAGACACTGGTATTTTTTATACTAATGCTCCCCCCTCCCCACTACTAGTTAACTGCCTTTTGAAGATTTCGTTAAGTTTATTTCCTCTTATTACACACATGTGCACACCCAACAAACAAAAATAAAACATTTTCTAAAAATCACCTAAGTAGCATTCCCTAAGTGATTAGTTGAGAATGCCAAAGCCTTGGTGCAAATCGGATGCCAGGAAGTCTGCTAGGTTCACTCAGTATCATGCTTCAGCACATCAGCATCGCGGCTCAGGATATTCCAGACCATGGGCTCTCTGGGTCTTCAGAAAAGACCAACACTCTGTGTTGTGTCTGTGAACGCCACAGGTACTTCGAATTTAGGTGAGTGTTATGACAGGCTTATGAGTAAAGCAGTCCATTTTGATGTGGCTATTTTCATTCAAAGGGCATTTTAATGTGGTACTTTCTCCAGGCCATTTTGAGCTGTCTCAAAATATAAAAGCTGTTTGTTTTCCATGCAAACCCACTGGTAATCCCACCCTGTTTCTCAGGCTCAATTCACTCCTTGCTGTACTACCTCCTCACTTGTTGTCATTCAACTGAAAAATTTATGACCACAGCAAATGGCCCATAATAAATGGGCCCTAGTAAAATATCTGTAAACCCACCAGTCTTCTCCCAAGAGAGATTTAATAAAAATGAACTCAGATAAAAATACTCATCAAGAATTGAAGCAGAGACTGATAGACAGTGCTTAATTTATAATTAATACATGAGAAAATTAAAGTCTCTTTCTTAAGGGTATTTGAAAATGTTTCAGTCTCATAATTTTTGACCTGTATAAAAATTGTTACATCAATTCTCATATTTTAATAATGCCCATGGTGGGTTTTTCTTTATACAAAGAAATCATATTCTAGGCCTCCTTTGCATTGGCCCCTGCACTGGCACATTTCCAAATGGCTCTGACTGGGTTGACATTTTTAGTCATTACCTTTCATTTCCTTTCATGACCTGACCTAACATGGGTAGAAATAATGAGGTTTAGTGGGGTATCTTTTTGACAACTTTGGTGGCTTTAAATAAGTGTCTTTGACCTAATTTTAAAATGGTTGCAGATTTTTTTTAAGTGTATTATCTACTAACGCAATAAATGGAACTTCTGGTCATTAGTTGCCAGAAACACAATCATTTGAGCTGCAAGGGAAAAATTCAAAGCACTTCTGTTTGGTGCTTTTAACTCTTCCTTGGCTACTATCTTTTACAGGTTTTTTTTGGCACTAAATGGAAACATTTTTTTTAGTATTCAAGAAGACTGAACAGGTGGCATCTAATATGTCCTGCTCCAAAACCATCACCATGGATACTCGGTTTCCTCATTTATAACTGAAAAATAATGGTACCTAAGGCTCAGCATTTGACAATTAAATTAAGACACGTAAAGTGCTTAGTATGGAGATAGGCACATAATAAATGTTCATTAGATGATATTGTTTGTTATATTGTTGTTATCCTTCAGTACAGTTAAATCATAAATGTTTTATGTCCTCAGAAAGGCACCTGTGAATACTGACATAGCCTCAGAACTTGTCCTCACAAGTTACAAAAAGGAAAATGGACCTTCACAGTGGTGAAAGTTGTCAGACAACAACATAACCAGGTGATTAAAATTAAATCAACAGTGGTGCAAGGGACTGACATCGTATGCTCCCTGACGCTATGCACTGGAAAAGTCCAGCATCTGGATTTTTGCAATCCAGAAATTACGAAATATGTAATTTCTGTCAAGAAAGCATGGCTTAAGTTTGGACCCAAGGAAACATGGACAGACCCAGACTGAGAAACTTGTTCTGGAATGAAAAGCCTGTGTCCTTTAAAATTGCCTGGGATATGCATGAGCAGGAAGGACAGGGGGACAGCTTCAGACTGAAGGAGACTAAAGAGACATGATTATGAAATGCAACATACTGGGCTGGATTGGATCCTGGACGCGAGAGGGAATGGAGACTTTATTGGGACAGTTGACAAGAATGGGAGTTCTTTGTACAACTGGTCCTATAATTTTTCACTGAATTTGAAATTATTTCAAAATGAATTATTAAACAATGTCTGTATACTTCTTTATGCCTTGAGGAGGCAATGGGCTCCAAACTGAAAACACAAAAGTTTCCTTTTAGCTGAAACTGCCTCAAGGAGTGGCCGCCAGCCTGAATGTACCTGAAGTGCTTTCTTCTGGTGAATCCAGGTACCAAGAGATCATCAGGCAAACAGCAGAGTATATGAGTTGGGGATATTCTCTTCTGCTTGGGAAGGATTAATTCCTCCAGAAATTGCTCTCCTAACATAAACAATTAAAAACCAAACAATGGGGTGGTAAACACACAGTATACAGATAATGTATTATAGAATTGTACACCTGAAATCTATATAATCTTATTAACCAATATTACCTCAATAAATTCAATTAAAAATGAAACAAACAAGACGAGTAAAATCTCTCTTATAAATATTGGACCCACAAAATGGGACTGTGATTACGGGCCAACCACAAATGAGGCCCATGTCTGTCCGGCCTGACCGCCTAGAGGGTGTTCCCAGGCCACAGCACAGGGAGGGGGCCCCATACCAAGCCCAGCAGGCCTACTGAGCTGAGGGACAAACCAGAGTTCAAAGACACAGAGGCAGCTAGAATCTGCAGGATAGAATGTCAAAGATGAGGGAGCTGCATGGAGAGAGCTCCTGGGACTCTCAGTAGACTCAACTTGAAGTCAGATCAGTGGTTGCCTGTGACCGAGGGTATGCAGAGGGAACTGGCTGTAAAGAAACACAAGGAGACTTCTGGGGGGACAGAAATGTTTTACAGCTTGATTCTGGTGGCAGTTACATGACTGGAAACATTTGTCAAAGCTCCTTGAATTGTACACTTAACATTGGTAATGTTGTTTGGTAAATTACATCTCAATGGAACTGTTTAAAAACAATACATGACCACCCTGGTTGGGCAGCTCAGCTGGTTAGAGCATCCTCCTGATATGCCAAGGCTGTGGACTTGATCCTGGTCAGGGCACATAAAAAGAATCAGTCATGAATGCATAAACAAGTGGAGCAACAAATCGATGCTTCTTTCTCTCTCTCTCCCCCCTTCCTCTCTCTCTCTAAGATTAATACATTTTTTTTAAATTAAAAAAAAAATACATGACTGAAGGCCATCTTAAAGAATCTAACAGCAAAGTCACTTGTGGTCTTGAGATACTCAGAAGCTGTATCCAATGGTTGCCCTGATGCCCTGAGAATCACTATTTGCTTCTCCAATGTTTTGGTAATTTCTCTCACCTGTTCTTCAAAGCACTTTGATAAGCCCCATTGAGAATTCCTGATAGAGTCTAACGAGTTTCTCAAATGCAAGTCTTGTCACCTTGAACTTCGAGAGTGTCTCCCACACTCAAGAAATCTTTTGTTGGTGGCTGAACTTCCTCTGTTCTCACAGAATGATGCAACATGGCTTTTTAGTCACATGAAGCACACTTCTCGTCACCCCAAAATCAAATGGATTCTTTGAGGATAAGTCTATCAAAGCAGCATAAATGGCTATCCCAGACAGAAATAACTTTTGTCCTCATGGCTTCTGTTTGACACCTGTGCTGGGGGAATAAAAATACCTTGTCTGAACAGATTCCCAAGCTCCTGCCAAAATCTTTCTTTTGCTTTGTTGCTGTGATAAACTGTATTAATGCACGTTCTTATCTGAGTCATCTTTACATTCCTGACATAAAACCAATTTGTTCAAATGTATGATTCTTTTAACATAGCTCTGGATTGAACACTATTTCATTTGGGATTTCTGCCTCTATGTTCTGAAGTGTGTAACCAGTTTATTAAACAGTCTAAAGTCAGTAAGCACAAACATAAAATAGTTGGAATTTTTTTTATCCAATTACATACCTTCAAACAAATTCTGTGAAATCTCTTCTTCCTGCCGCATAATAACGTTTAACAGATCACATGGCTTTCTGGTCTGTATGAGATTTTATCACAATACTGAGAACAGTGTGCAATTTAAAATTTATGAATTGTTTATTTCTGGAATTTTCCATTTAATATTTTTCAGACTGTGGTTGACTGCAGGTAACTGAAGCTGCAGAAAGCAAAACCACGGATAAGGGAAGATGACAATATCGGTCAAGAATAAATTAGTACTTCCTGAGTCTTCTTTACCTCTTTGCTTCTTTGAGAATATTTTTAACTTTCCATTAAGTTTTGTACCACTTTTACAACTTCTTAGATTTTTCTCTGTTTAACAGGCACTCCCCGCACTCTCAGTTCTTCATCTCTTGATGACAGTCTTGAATACTCCTCCAAGTGCCTTCTTTAAAATGGTACGGGGCAGGATAATTTTTAAGTCCTTCCATGTTTGAGAGTATCTTTCTTAAGACTTCAAACATGAAATGTACCTTGGTGGAACATCAAATCATTGAATCACTTATTCTTTTTCTTTTTTTTAATTTTTTATTTTTATTCTATTACAGTTGTCCCATTTTTCCCGCTTTGTCCTCCTTCGTCCAGCCCATCCCCCACCCCCACTCCCACAGTCAATCCCCACACCATTGTTCATGTCCATGGGTCATTTACAACATGTTCTTTGACTAGTCCCTTCTCCGTCTTTCCACCATTGTCCCCCACCCCTCCCCTTTTTGGTCACTGTCAGTCTGTCCCATGTTTCCATGTCTCCAGTTCTATTTTGCTCATTAGTTTATTTTTGTTCATTAGGTTCCACTTACAGGTGAGATCATATGGTATTTGTCTTTTATTACCTAGCTTATTTCACTTAGCATAATACTCTCCAGTTTCATCCATGCTTTTGTGAAAGGTAGGAGTTCTTCCTTTCTGCTGCATAGTATTCCATTGTGTAAATGTACCACAGTTTTTTGATTCACTCATTTACCGATGCGTGGGCACTTAGGCTGTTTCCAGCACTTGGCTATTGTAAATAATGCTGCTATGAACATAGGGGTGCACAGGTTCTTTTGAGCTGGCTTTTCAGGACTCTTAGGGTATATTCCCAGCAGTGGAATCACTAGGTCAAAAGGCAGTTCCATTTTTAGTTTTTTGAGGAAATTCCATACTGTTTTCCTTACAGTGGCTGCATAAGTCTGCATTCCCACCAACAGTGCACTAGGGTTCACTTTTTTCCACAACCTTGCCAGCACTTGTTTGTTGATTTATTAATGATGGCCATTTGGACTGGTGTGAGGTGATATCTCATTGTGGTTTTAATTTTCATCTCCCTGATGGCTAGTGATGTTGAGCATCCTTTCATATGTCTATGGGCCATCTGTGTATCCTCCTTAGAGAAGTGTCTATTCAGGTCCTTGGCCCATTTTTTAATTGGATTGTCTTCCTGGTGTTCCTTATATATTTTGGATAGTTCTTTATATGTTTTGGAGGTCAAACCCTTGTCCAATGTATCATTGGCAAGTATGTTCTCCCATATGGTTGGTTCTGTTTTCATTCTGATGATGTTTTCTTTAGCTGTGCAGAAGATTTTTAATTTTGATGTAGTCCCATCTGTTTATTTTTTCCTTTATTTCTCTTGCCCTAGGAGATATATTGGCAAAAATATTGCTACGTGGGATATCTGAAATTTTATTGCCTGTTTTCCTCGAGGGCTTTTATGGTGTCACTCCTTATGTTTAAGTCTTTTATCCATTTTGAGTTTATTCCAGTGTATGGTGTAAGTTGGTGGTCTAGTTTCATTTTTTTGCATGACCCGGTCCAGTTTTCTCAACACCATTTATTGAGGAGGCTATTTTTACTCCACTGTATGCTCATGCCCCCTTTGTCAAATATTAATTGACCGTAAAGACATGGGTTTATTTCTGGGCTCTCTATTCTATTCCATTGATCTCTGTGTCTGTGCCAGTACCAGACTGTTTTGATTACAGTAGCTTTATCGTATAGTTTAATATCAGGTATTGTGTGAATCACAACTTTTTCTTTATTCTTCTGAAAACTCGGTAGACATTCTCCACTGGAATTGAGGGCAACAAGAGTTTGAAGCCAATCTGATTTCCTTTTTTTTTCTTTTTGTAGGTTTTTTTCCTTTATTCTGAGTACACACTTGTAGGGTTTTTAAAATCCCAATTCTTCAAGCACATTTGTGAGGTTTCTAGGCATAGGTCTGTTTTCAGCAATTTTCCCCCTGCATGTATGATCTCATTCAAACTGCACTCTCAGGATCTGTGTGGTGTTTTCTTATCTCTCAGCTTCTCTCTGGTGTTTCTGGTCTCACCCTCAGAAGCATCAAGTGTCTGCTTGGCACTTCTTTTTTTTTTTTAATTATTATTTTAGAGAGAGAGAGAGAAAGAGAAACACTGATTTGTTGTTCCACTTATTTATGCATTCATTGGTTGACTCCTACATGTGCCCTGACCTGGGATTGAACCAGCAACCTTTGGTGTATTGGAACGACGCTCTAACCAACTGAGCTACTAGGCTAAGGCTACCTGGCATGTCTTAATTCTCAGGTCTCCACACTTATAAACTTTCCTTTTGTCATTTTAATGTCTTTATCTTTTCCCCTTTATGTTTTATGAGATTTATCAACCTTGACCTCTACAGCACTGATTTAATATTTTATAGTACCAATTCTGTTCTTTAATCTCACCAAAGGATTAATGGAGAGTTTTAATTCTGTGATTACATTTTTAGTTTCTCTTACAGTATTTCCTTTTCTCATTAATTCCGTTTCATTTAATTTTTTTTAAAGCTCATTCTGTGGCTTTTAAAGGAATGTCTGTCCCTCTTCTCCTTATGGCTTTCTGCCTTTATTTCATAGGGACCATATCTTCTGACATATATAACAGTATGATTTTCCCTATCATTCCAGAGTTGATGCGAAGACCCAAAATAAAGACAAAGGCTAGGTATCCACGTCCTAGTTCAAGGGATGCAGCCCATGTAGACCCTGTCTTCGATCCTATGAATTTGACTCCTTCGGGGCTACAGGCCACTCTTGGGGCTCCTGAGCAGACAGCAGGGCTACATTTCTGAGAATGCTCCCGCAGAGGGCTGACAAAGCCCCAACTCCCAGCTTCCTCCTTCCCTTGAAGCTGGCAAAGGCAGACCTTCCAGAGCCCAGGAGGCTTCTTTTGCAGAAAAGAGCTCTAGGGCTTCAGGTAGTCAACATTGTCCCCGCAGGGAACTCAGTCTTTACGCCAGCTTCAAACTCCTTCACTTTTCTCCTCAGCACTTCCTCCTTAACTGGGAACAAAGACCTTCGAACAAATCCACAGGAACATGCTAATTGGCAAACAACTCAGGCTCCCATTGCCCTGAGGGGGCCATAGGCCTGTTGGGCACTGCCAGGGGAAGAGGAAAAATGAACACTTTAGCAATAACAACAGCTCCCACACTTAATGTATTCAAGTACGTCCCCTCAAGGAGTTTGCAGGCCCCCAGGGGTACAGGCAGTCTGAGCTGAAACAATTTCTCCTAATTGCCCAAGCAGACACCCGAACAGAGTCCTGCATTTGAGACTCCCATATGAGGATTGGCTCAGTCTGGTGACAAGAGCCCGTGAAGACCCCTTTCTAAATCAGGGTCTGCCAAAGTGGGTTTCTCAGAGCGCGCTTTGCACAGAATGTTAATAAGTATTTCGGAAAATAGGGTTCTAGTGAAAATAAATTTGAGACATGCATAGTAAACAGAGTGGCAGGTTTCTTTCTGCAGGACTTCTTGGCATCTTGTGTACTATTGCCTATTATTCAGTCATCCTGTATACACTGAGCACCTACTGAGTGCCAAGCGGTTATGGAAACAGACATGCTGGCAAGTAGCTCACAGTGAGCATTCCAACAGCTTAGCCTCAAGTTGTGGTCTGGGCCAGTAGCTGCGACGCCAGCTGAAATCTTGGGAGAAACGTGGTCTCTTCAGCCCCACCTCCAGACCCACTGCATCAGAATCTGCCTTATAACAAGCTCCCCATGATTTAAGTGTATGTTAAAGTATGAGGAGCCCTGGAATAACGCATTGCTGGGGGAGGAAAAGAAGGCAGAAAGAAGGGTGGTGCAGGGAAGCTGGAGACCTTTTGCTGTGGAGCCCAAGGGAAACTGTGGGCAGCAAGGTTGGGGAGGGACAGACACATTGTCCTCCCTTCAGCCCGAACACAGCAAGGCTCCATCGTTAGCATCAGCATTGGACAAGGTGAGGTTCAGCTTTGAGGAAAAGGAAAACCCGAAGTAATAATGCCTTAAACATGATAAAAATGTATTCTTCTCTTATTTCTGGCAAGTCCAGCAATAGGAAACACTGGGCTATTAGGGCACGCCACGGGGGCATGTTCCTTCCGCCATGTTAAAGTGCCGTGGATTCCTAAAGCCGACCCGTGGTCCTGCAGGGCTCTGGGCTGCCAGCCGCAACAGCTGACTTCCAGCAAGCAGGAAGTGAGAAAGAAGGCATCTCTTCCCACTTTTAAAGGTGCATCCTTAAGGGTTATACACCATCCCGATTACATACCATGTGGGAGATTTCTCAGGAAAAAACCTACAGAGAGTTTGATAGGTAGCTGAAGACCTATCAGAATTTAAGTTATTATTGTTAATATACTCTCTTCTGTACCCATGGTGGGTGAGGACCAAGGGATTCAGGTTACACTTGTTTCCAGAATCAGAGAGAATGAGATAGTTGGCAATGCTTCTCCAACTGTGGTGCTCTGGGCGTTGGATGGGGTCATCCCACCCAGGGGTGCCAGTTGTTACTTCAGTTTCCAAATAATGGTAATAATATTAAGTTCATGGAGAGGATTTTCTGAACTTAAAATTTTTGATACATTTTCCTTAAAACTTTAGTGCTTGCAACTGCTTGTCTACTTTTGAGCAGAGATTTAAAGGAAAAATAAGTAAACAATGGCAAATGGTGAAATGAATATTAATGGGAAACTGAATAAAATTGCAAGTTCAACAGCTTTTCCATGAGTGTATGGTTTTTACTACATTTTGCACACATAGAATAGAGCCCCATTTCCTACAGGTAAACCGTTTCTGGTTGTCACTTGCACGGCGGACTTAAATGTGTTAAGATTTCCCTGTGAACTACAGAGGGGACGATGCTGTTCAGACACTCCATCCCTGAGTGGCGTTGAAGCCCACTGTTCTAGGAAAAGGCCAAAGGCAGGTCCTCACACCCACGAAGTCGAATCAAGTGACCCCACCATCTTCTGTGACCGAAACCAGACACCTAGGATCCTGTCAGAGCTGCCTTCGTGTCCAACCCCAGACCTGCTGAATCAGAATCTACATTTAAACAAGACCCCCATGTGGTTTCTGTGCCCATTAATGTTCGAGAGAAGCACTGTCCAAGTAGAGGGGAGGGACCAGACAGAGGGGCAGATGGGGAAGGCAGTCAGGGGCCCAACACCTCTTTCAGAAATATATATGTGTGTCAGTTATTTCATAAATATCTTCTCCACTCCCCAAGCCTGCTCTGCCTCCTGCCAGGGTCCCCCAGGCTCTCTGCTTGGTGTCCAGATTCATGATAGGTACAGGGTTACCATGAGGAACCAGAGCTGGGGCTACCACCTCCCCACCAAACTCCACTGCAACCCAGCATGAGAGGAGCAGACGGTGGAGCTCAGTGTTTTCTGGTAAAGGGGTTGCTCAGGTGTGGCTGGCGGGGGTGAAGCTGGGAGGAGGGCATTCCAGGAAGAGGGAAGGCAGGTGCTAGCTGTGGAGCAGAGAGCGCTCTGTTCAATCATTTAGCATGAGTGGGGCAAAAGTGCACAGGGAGAGGAGTCAGAAGAAAAGACCAGAGAGGCCTTCAAGGCAGAAGAGGGACAGAGGTCAGCGAGGGTACCCTGGCTCTCAGGAGCACTCTAGTGGTCCTCGGGGCTGAACTTGGTCCCAGGTCAGCCTTGTCACAGGCTTCCAGAAACAAACACACTACGGAACAGCACAGTCAGTTCTTTCTTAGTAACGAAGGAGAAACCGAGACTCAGAGAGAGGTGGATATTCACCCAAGGTAATGTTGCTGGCAGAAGCAGTGCGAATGCCGGAACCTCAGCCCCCTGACTGATGACCTGATTAGCAGGTCAAACCATTCCTCGTTGCTTGCAAGTTCTGCGCACCCTGAGCTGAGGTATCAAGACATTCTTAGCAAGCGGAGTAAGAACACAAGGTTGGGGAGTCGGGGGTGACAGTAGAGATGGGAGCCCCCAAGGGACCTGAAGCGGAGTAGTTGTTAATTCCCATGAGGCCTGATGGCCCAAGCAGTGCAGGACCAGATGGGAGCAGACACCTCGAATGCCCAGGCATCTGTAAGGACACTGTGACTCCAGAGTAACACACCACCCAGGGGGCAGCTCTAGTAGGATGTCCCCTCTGTCCTGCCTCAGCCTGCACAGTGAGGGAGGACTGGGTAAGGTCCTGCATCCACAGAAGCCCCTGGAGACAGAACGAGCAGCTTCAGTTCATGTTTGTTGCTGAGTATGTATTCGGTCAGGGGAGTTATCTCAGGAGGGAAAAAGCAATTAAATTTAGTATGTTCTGCCCCATACATGATTCAGTTGAAAAAAGAATGTCACCTTCCTTGTAAAAATCAATTATAATAAGGGAAATGCTTCCACAGTCAACAAAATTCTCAGCCTCAGGATGTACACGCGTTAATTAATAATGCTACTGTTCCACCTTTTCCATAACCCCAACCCCAATTCAACAGCAGGATGCTGGAAGGGCCAGGGACCACCCCTTGGGGAGGGCGGTCTGTGCTCTAGTATCACACCCCCGCCCAGCCTCCTGGGGCAGCACCTGCCGTGGCACATGAGGGAGGAAGGGAGCAGGTTATCCTGGAAGAGAGGCAGAGGGGACCATACCAAAGTCCAGGCAAAGCCACCAGATACCCAGTTCAGCATGGGTAGCAGCAAGGTTACCCAACACATACCTCTGCCCTCTGGGACTCAGTCTCCCCATCTGTATAATAATGAGGGAGCTGACTCTTCCAGCTCTCATGTTCTGTGACTCTGCCGTCTAGACCGGAGTTGGTGAACTACAGCTTACAGACCAAAGAGGGCCCTTAGCTGTTTCTGCATGGGCCATTAGCTAAGAATTGTTCTTACATTTTTAAAGAGCTGTAAAAGAAATAAAATAAAACCACAAGGAAGGCTATGTGACAGCCAACTGGATGTGGCCTGCAAGGCCTTAAACACATACTGCCTAGCCCTTCACAGCACGTTGGCCAGTCCCTGCTCTAGTAGATGTTGGGACTGTGCTCCTGCCTGTCCCAGTGCATAGAATTCCCGGGACTACTGTGGGTCGGTCGGATTTCTCGCTAGCTGTGCAATTGTTTAATTCTCTCTCCTTCACTGTCCTAGAACTCCAAGAAGGCGTACTCTTGGCCCCTAGTGTGGAAAAGACCTTCAGTCTGAATGGATGAGGGCTGTGTTTCCAGCGTCCCTGCAGCCTGTATGCAGCGCCACTCAGGCTGAACAATTACTTGTGCATAATGCATGCTGTAACCATATGCTTATTCTATCCAATTAACCATCATGGAGGGCATTACTAGGGCAAGGCTCCATGCTACGCTGCTGCCCAGGCCTCGCTCTGTCCACCAGGAACTCAGAATCCAATAAGAAAGATCAGACACATCACAAATAACTACAGTCTAAGCTAGACCATGATTTATGCCCCGAAAGAAAGGTAGAGAAAGTAAAATGCACACACAAAAGGAAGAGGCAATTAAATCTGAATGGGAATTAACACTCGACTACATAAATGGGCAAAACCAGGAAAAGGCAATTCACAAAAGGGAATATACTCTAATAAAACACATATATGGGAAAACCTTCAGCCTTACTAGTAGTCAGACAAATGCTAATAAAAATTACAATGAGATGTCTTTTTATGATTATTAAAATAGTAAAAAATCTATTTCAGGTCGTAACGGCCAGTGTTCTCAATGGGGCAATGAAATGGCTCACACACTGCTGTTGGGTGAGAATGAAACTGAATAACTCTTTGAAATCAATTTGGTAATAATATTAAATATAAAAATGTACAACTTTTATGACCCAGTCATCCCACATCTAAGAATTGGATCAAAGAAAATAATTCAAAATAAGGAAAAGTTTATAGGCTGATACACGGGACTAATGCTGGAACAGCTATTTGGAAGCCGACCTGAAATCGCCTGCGGAACTCTCTTCCCAGGATCCCTTTTCCAGCCCAGCTGCCTGGCGACTGAAGGATGACCCCCAGAAGCAGAATGGAACCCCACTCTTGCTGCCCAAGAGGCGTCTGCTCCTGGGAAAGAGGGACCAGTCTCTGTCCAGTCGCCAGGTTGACACGTGTAAAGCTTGGGACTGATCAGTGGGTGTTTTCTGCCGTGTGGGCAGGAGGAGCAGAGAAAGCTGGCCAGCTGGGGGAGGGAGGGAAGAATGAAATCGACACAGACAGAGGATATACCTTAGGCATCTGCCTCCCTGTTCCCAGGGTCCGCAAGCCCTGGCCACATGTCTACCCCAGGCTTTTATGAGAGGTACCAGCATTCTCTGCCCAGAGAACCCTTTTCTGTGTAAGGTCATTTAGGTTTAGTTTCTGTCACTTAGAACAAAAAGATGACTACTACACGATGGTCAGTGCGTTACCCATAAAAATTGTGATGAAGACAACGGGAGCAACATGGGGAAAGGGGGCTTTTGACCTAATAAGGGTAAAAAAAAAAAGAAAATCAGCTACAACATTACAAGTGTGCTTCATATTCAAAACGCATGGACAGAAAAACTAGAAAGGAATACATTAAAATAATAAAAGTTGTGCTAGCAATGAGATAAAAGTGATTATTTTCTCTCTTTTCATTTTGTTGCGTTGTTCTTCCTGAACTGGAGAAACAATTCTGAGTGAAGAGATGGGTCATGGACCAAAACAACTGTGATGCTGAGTGAACAGCACTGTTGCCCAGACGGAGGGCAGCTATGGGGCCGAGGAGCCCAAGGGAACGAAGGATGTGTTTAGTACCTCCACAGAGGGCTCAGCACAAACGCGGTGAAGGAAGCAGCATTTGAAACAGGCTCCCAGCAAGGAGAAGGACTTGAACAGGCAGCAAGACATCCAGGCCAGGAGGGAAGCTGAGATGGAGGGCAAGGAGGAACAAAAGCTTGGAGGTGCAAGGGCACACGTTTGGAGAAAGAGGGGCCATTTCCTGCGGCAAGATAAGAGCAGGACAAAGTGAAGATCAGTAGGAAATGAGGCTACACTGCGGAGTTTTTAAGCTGGCGACCTTCAGACCACATTGGCCCAGTTGTTCTTTTATTGTTCGGTCAGCACAGTAATCACATATTTCTAAATTCGTTGCTGTGCCTGTCATTTCTAACCCTACTCCTCTAAATTCTGCTTTGTGATGCTGGGACTCTCAGGGGGCTTGGCCTGACAGCGCCTTCTTAGCCTCTACCAATAGGGGGTACTGGAGGGAGACCACAAGATAAAGGACCAAGAGAAACAGGCTGCAGGTGGGGGCATTGACTGATTAGGATTTAACTTACAAGGTTGGTGGTTCACACACCATATCATCATCCAGTGGCCCAACTCCATGGTATGTCTTTGAGAAACTCTTGCATGTATACTGGGAGACATGCCCAAGAATGTTTATAGCACCATTATTCATGAATAAGGGACTAGAAAGGGGGCACCATACAGACAATGTGCCCTGGGGTTGGTCATGCCCTTCTTCAACCCTCGACAAGGCACAGAGCCTCGCTCCCTGCACTGGGGCCGCCCAAGGGAACGGCCACAGCTCAAGGACGGTCCACCTCCGTGTGGCAGCTCTCTGGTCTGAAGACACCAGAAAATCTGCTTCGTTCTCCCAGTGAAACGTTAAACAAAATAAAAAGCTCAGGCCTTTTGAAACACAGACCGTCTCCTCCCTAGTAGGGAGGTCGCAGGCTATGGAGAAGCCTGGGGAGAAAATGCTTTCGTTCCTTCTGGAAAACCCATAGGAGTTAACGAGACAAGACAACAATTAATTTCTCAATAATTCTGTTTGTTAGTGCCCAGTGTTAGCCAAAATCCAATCTAGCCCACTTTAAAAGAATAACTCTTAGATCCCCCATCCCACAAAATGCAAACTAAGAAGGTGGGCAGCTGCACACAGCAGGTTAGCAACGATCTTCAGGGAGGCAGGAGAAAGTCTGCCTGTGAGCATGAGAGGTGTTGAAGTGTGTGAGGTCTCCCTTGAGTCTGTGGACGGCTGAGGAATGACCCCAAAGATATCCAGGTCCTGATCTATCAAACCTGGGGATGTCACCTTACATGGCAAAAGGACTCAGCAGATGTGATCAAGTTAAGGGTCTTGAGATGGGGAGATTATCCTGGATTATCCAGACAGGCCCTGAATGTGATCACCAGTGTCCTCGTTAGAGGGAGGCAAAGGGAGATTTGACAGAGAGGAGGGGAAGGTTACATGACTACGGAGGCGGAGGTTGGAGCGATGCAGTCACAAGCCCAGAAACACCCACAGCCACCAGGAGCAGAGGAGACGGAGCCTCCCTGGGAGCACCCTGCGGGGCAGTGGCTGAGCCCTGTAAGACTCGGTTTGGATTTCTGACCTCCAGTACCGTCAAAGAATAGACTTCTTTGATCTCAAGCCGCTAAATGTGAGGTAATTTGTTAGAGCAGCCACAGGACACTAAGACAAGTCCTGACTGTCAGGAAGCCGTGACCTCAATGTCTGCAACCTTCTTAGCCTAGGAGGCCTGAACAATTAGGTGCCCCCTACCTTATCTGTATAAGCGGTATAAGTAATTTATGTCTAGGAAGAAGGAAGGAAGTGAAACTGAAGAGGTAAACGGAGGCCAGATCATGAAAAACCTTGAATGACAAACTAAGGACTTTGGCCCTTGCCCTGCAGATTCTGAGAAGCCACAGGTGGTTTGGAGTGGGGAAATGGTGTGAACAGATTATTTTAATACGCCTCAGCTCTGTAGAGAAGGGAATTGGGAGGCAGCGAAACAATAAGCCAGGACACAGGCAAGAGGCTGCCGCAATAATGCAGGAAAGACATAGGATTAGTGGGAGCCTGACAGAGAGGTCAGGTGAAGGGACACCCTCGAAGCCTTAGATCCCGGCAGAGAATAGGGGAAGGTGGTTTTTGTAAGAAGGGAAGTGGAGGACAGCAGGTCCCCTTCAAAAAGGACAATGCACATTCCATCTTGTTTGGATGACATATATAAGAAAAGGAAGGCATTTGATCACACCTCCCTGGATATTTTTTTAAATGGCAAAAGCCAACCAAATTATTCACTTAAAAAAGAGAAACTGTTTTCAATCCCAAGAAGACCTGCACAACTCAGGTAGGTGCCACAATCTATGAAAGCCAGCTCGTATGCTCCTTTGAGCCAAATTTTGCAAAGCATCCCACTGCATTTGATCACACGCGGGGCCTGTGTGATCAATGCAAGCGGTACGCAGAGGTGGGACTGTTATAGGGGAGGGGGTCGGGCAAAGAGAATGTTGCTCAGGCTGGGAGGCGGGAGCTTTTGGCTTCAGCCCTGGTTTTTCCACTGGCTGTGTGGCCTCAGACAAGGACTTGCCCTTCTCCGGGCCTGTCTCCCCCTAGATCAGCAGAGTTCAAACTGGGTGGCAGAGCTGTTGAATTCTGATGAGGTGCCCCAGGACCACAGAAGCCTGGGAGTGAGTAGGGCGGACTCTCTTCTGCCTCGTCCCGGAGAGCTAGTCCAACGTGAATGTCAATTTTCTTCCTTTAGTTGACATTTTTGTCAATTCACTATCTGCCAAGCACTGTTCTCAGTTCCTACTTGTATTCCTTGTTTTACAGATGAGGAAACTGAGGCACGGAAAGATGAAATGGCTTTTTCGAGGTTGCCTCACTGAGAGGACAGAGCTGGAAGTTGAACACACCCGGCCTGGCCCCAAGACCTGTGGTTTCAGAGGCCTGCTTCGTGTCCCCAGTTACTCTCTCCCTCCTCTATGTCCCCACAGCCCCCGGGTCTGTCCTCCACCACCCTGTGGCACACTGTCCACAATAGCTCTAGGCTGTCCTGTCAGTCTCTTTCTGATCACACTGGGAGCCCCTGGAGGATCTGGACTGAGCCAGGTTTATCTCTGTCCTCCCACAGCACAGCGCGGTCCCTGTAGGCTTGACTCTCAGCGACCTTTCTGAGGGGCTTCTCTCCCCACACACTGGGCACCAACCCCGCACTGGCACTGTGGACGCAGAGAGGAATTCGACTAGGCCCCTGACCTCTGGAAGCCCAGCCTGGCCAAGCAGACAGATCTGGAAGCTGATACTAGAGGTCCTATATGCTATTGTCTAGCATCGCCTTGACAAACCACACTTTACACTGGAGAAAATAACAAGATCACACAAAACCAGCCTGTGATCGCGACATCCAGCCCCTCCCCCGAGACTTGAAGCCCTGCTGGTCACAGGGGATGGCAGACAGAAGGCAACACTGGCCACAGCCCTTACCCAAATAGCCCTTCTTTCCCTCATTCAGCCAAACACGAACTGAGCAGCGGCGGGCTGGCCCCGGAGGGTGCAGACAAGATGGATTAGACATGGTCTCGTCCTCAGAGATTTCACGGGCCAGTGGGCATGGCAAGCCGCAGACACATAGCCATCCCACTCACATGACGCAGACACAGGCAAAGCACCTCCAAGTACCAGGCAAGGGAGGCAGATTCGCATATCATAACTGCTAAGCTGGCACAGAACCAAACCTTGACTTTATAGGGACAGAAACTGTGGGCCAAAGTGGGGAGGGGGCTTGCCCATGGGTCACACAGAGGTCAGTGGCAGACCTGGAACAGGAGCCCAAGCATTCCCTCTCTCTTCACATCCCACCCTTTCCCCCAGCTTGGAAAGTAGCAATCTCAAAGACATAATATCTGCTCTCCCCAGCAGTTGCTGAGATTTGGGGAACAATGGACCAAAGAGCTTGACTGTCCCATTCCAGATGCCCACCCCTCAGGCCCATGGGGACAGCGGCCGCAGTCCTGGGGCAGCCACTGCTCTCATACACGGCTAAGAGCAGGGCTAACCTGGGGACCAGGCCCCTGATCCTCACAGCTGCTCCCAGAGCCCCAGGGGCTTGTCTCCTGCTCAGATGCCGACTGTCTCCAACCCACACTGCTTGCCCAAGCTCTGGGCTGCGATCCAAACCTCTGGGGTAGACTCAGAGCTGAGACTGTCAGACACTTCTGTCCAGAACAGGAATCTCAGGGCGGGGAGAGGAGGAGGAGAAGGGACTCACACTTGTTGAGCACCTACTGGGTGCTGGGTGTGGCACCAAGATATCCCCATGTGTTGTCTCAGTTCATCTTCCTAACTCTTGTCTGGGTGCATAGGATGATCCCACCCTTCAGGTAAAGAGGGCTGGCCTCAAAGGGGGGCTGCAGGGGTCACTGCTGGCCAGTTGCCAAGGTCTGCAAGCCAGAAGTGTCAGCGTAAGAGCCTGCAGGACACACAGTCTCTTTGTGAACACCATTTCCTGTAGTGTTGTCTCATAAGTCACAGCCTGGCTCCTTCTCCAGGCACAGAACTCCAGGATGCACAAAGCAGATTCTCACCAGGCGTCTCTCTGAGCCCCAAAGCCTCGAGAAGGAGGAGGTGAGAGGTCAGCTTCCCATTTCACAGACGGTAAGCCAGGGCCCAAGAGTCAGATCTCTCAGGCCAGAGTTCCCTGGGAATCCTAGACCCAAAGTTGGTTTTTGCCAGGAATTATTCTGAGGTTCCTCAAGGTACCTGGGTTGAGATGAGAGGAAAGGTGAAAGCTGCCAATAGCTTCCATCAACAAGGGCAGGTGGTGGGAACAGCAAGCAGGCCTCAGGGTGAGTCAGAAATTCCAGACAGAGACATGTGATCTAGGTCCCTCAGCCCCTGACCCACACAACTGGCCGGATCCAGTTGGTCAGGACCATGGCTGTCCCCAGTGGAGCCAATATCTCCCCCAAAACAGGCCCATTTCACAGCCCCTTTGTGGCATAGGGAGATGCAGTGATGGGCTGCAGAAGGCTGGGCACGAGCAGCTGGTAGCAGAGTTCCCTGTATCCCATGCAGAGCGCTGCCAGTGTGTGGAACCATCCAGGGGGGCTCCCACAGGAGCCTGGGCTCTGCAGCCAGAAGGAATGGAATCTTAGGCGAGGGGCTTAGCAGCCCTGAACCTCAGTAATCTAATCTGTAAAATGGGGAAGATGATAGATGGCACCTCCAAATGGTCGTGAGGACTGAGAGATAATGCACATAAGGCCCTGAGCACGGTGCCCAGTGACCAGTGAGAGCCCAGTGGACAGCAGCTGCTGGGAGGAGCAACAGCAGCGTGAGTGGTGTAAGAAGGGGCAGCACAGAAGGGACACAGGCCGCATTTTCACACTGGGTCTGCAGGGCCTTGGGGCTCCGAGACGCTAATTCAGGTCTCAGGGGCCACTAGACATGGTGGAATCAGGCAGGGAAGTCCCTAGAAGGGACCAGGGCCTGGGGGCAATTCAACAAATGCAGGGCCACCTTATCAAGCACATATGTAATGAATGTCATCGAAAAGTAGGTGCTGGCTGGTGTCAATCTTAGTTCAGTCAGCAATGCCCCATGGCACCCCAAACTCCTTCCCATGCAAGAGGCCCTAAGGGGACTGCGCACAGGAAAGTGCTGAATATTTTTGCTCACGCTCTATCCCAGCACCTAGCTCAGCCAGCCACATAATAGACCCCCAATAATTTTTATCGGATAAAAAAAGCCACACAGTGCACCAGGGTTCTGGTCCCCGTCAAAGGAGCTCCTCCCCCTTCCGATTTACATAACGGGCTTCTATGTAGATTTTCCTTTGAACAAAAGCGGGTTTAAAAAATAATATTCATCTGTATCACTTGGTGCCAAACAAAGAAAGCATGCTTTGTGTACTGCTATGTTGAGGGATTTATTTTTAAAATGATGTGCACTCCTAAGGATCTGGATGTGTCAAGTCTGAGCTCTTCCTATACCAGGTTGTTCTCACAGAACCTGAAGGTTTATCAGTATTCTGATGTATTGCGAAGCTTTTGATTGTTACTACATGCAAACCTAGTATTTTCCAGTATTACAAAATTTTAGGTAAATGTTTTGGTGGCTTTTCTCTTTCCTTCAAAATGTTACTGCTTTCCATATGCCGTGCATACATTTTTGTTTAAAATATGATTTACAATATCCTTAAAGTTATAAAACAAAATTGCATATTATGATATACAGTAATAAAATAATCACCAATATAAAAAATTAAATAAAATGGAAATCCAATAACCTAGTCCATGCTCCTCCTTTCATAAGATGGGAAATGAGGCACAGAAAGGCACAGGGCCTTGCCCAAAGGCACAGGACAGCCGGCGAGTTCCCGCATTTCCAGTCTTTCTCCCCCACTTGTTAGGTCACTTTCCAGGAGGCTGAGGCCGTGGGGCCGGGAGCAGGGCTGGGACCTGTGAGGCTGGACCCCTGCGTGCCTGCTGCCAGAAGTGCAGGGAGGGCGAGGAGTCTCCGCTTGTTCCTGCTGCTGGGAACGGAACCCAAGAGCAGGCAGAGGTGGCGCCCAAGATTTATGCGCCAGGATGTTTATCATCGTATTATTTATAATGTTGAAAAATTGGCAATGACCTGGAAACAGGTTGATAAATCATGCCACAACCTTTTAATGGAACATAACGCAGCTACCTAAATTCATCTCTTTGGAGACTGTTAAATATTAAGTTAGAAGCAAGGCGAAATACAAACCTCTAAATAAGGCTGACGCCAATTTTTAAAAAAGACATATATTTTTTTTAAAAAGGCTTGTCGGAAATATATCTTACTGTTAAGAATGGTTATTTTCTGGAAGGTTGGAGGGGGTAGTTAATGGGTGATTTCTTTTTTCTTCTACTTTCTTTTTGTGTGTGTGCTCTCCAAATTTTCTACAATAAACATATATTAACTTTAGAATCAGAAAAGGGGAAAAAATGAGCCTTGCCTGTCCAGGGCCTGGCCCTGCTGAGAGCACCAGCCTCATTTATCCTGTGATTCAGCAAACATCCACTCAACATACCATTTCGGGTCTTGTGTTTCCAGACACTGGGAGTGCGTCAGCTGAGAGGCACGCAGATACCACTTTTAATCCATTTCATGAGCCAGTTACACAAATGAATAGGCTTCCTCTTATTTGCAGAGCCAACCATTAGAGATTCTGAAAATGCTGTAATACATATTTTGCAGTTAGAAAAGCAATTTAAATATTCAAGCTTTAAACCACCCCCCCCCAAATTACTATTTGTGTCTTTTGCACCCCATGGGTTGCCCTTCGTCTTCTGAGAAGGAATCATTTCAGCTCTTTCCCCCGTATAGGCTTCAGCGGTTCTTATTTTCTCCAGCTGATTTTATCACTGACGCTAATGGTCCCTGGTGCACTATGTGACTTTGAATGAGTCACTTGACCTCTCCAGGCCTCAGCTTCTCCCTCTGTAAAGGCCTTTCGGCAGGAGATTCTTCGCATCTCTGTTTCTCTGTGGTAGCCAGGTGACAGTTGTCAAGATGGAGAGTTTTTGACCTCTGTACCCTCTGGCCAGGTCCTTACAGGGTGTCACTCAAATGTTGGGTCATTGATTTTTGCACCCAGACTTCGAGCGTTTCAGAGAAGTAGCATCCTTTCAGGGGCGGTGCTAAGATAGATCCAGCATCCTAAATGGGCAAATCATTCTGATCTAAGTCTTTATGGGCTCCCAGTGCCTCATTAACCATCCAAGCCCTGGGGGCTCTGAACCACAGCTCCTCTCCCCTCGCAGCCCTTTGGAGTTCCGATTACCCCATAAATTACATGATGTCAGAGGGTATCTGCAGGCCCTTCATCTTGCAATCCAGCCGCCAACATTTTTATGGGATATGGATCCTGCTAGGCTCCCACTCTCCTCCATCCCCATGGTTACCAGAGAGGGCCCAGCAGAATGGCTTCCTTGAAGCACTAGCTCAATCTCCACTGATATTTCTCCCCTCCCAGGAATGCATTAAATTCTCCCGGATGGAGAGTTCCTTCTACCAGGAGCCCTTGTTCTCAGCTCTCTTGACAAAATGAAGTCTAGGTGGCCTACAGGTCCTGCTGTCTTAATGAAACTAAACGAGTCACTTTCCAGACAAGTGAGGCACCTCGTTCTCACTCCTCCCAGGAGCGGCCAGAGCCAATGTTAGGACCCCCATCTCACAGCCAGACCCCAAGTCATAGCCGTGGTGACCAGCCAGACAAGCAGAAGGAATGGTCAGAGGAGCCACAAAAATATGTAAAGGTGTAAAGAAGGCCCAAATCCTCTCTGCTCACACTCGAGGCCCCAGTTCTTCCTCTTGCAGCTCCGTGGGGCCTGCCGTTGATTCCCATGCCTTCATCTCACCCTCTGGCCTTTCAGGTCTATTGCCTACTGTCTTATTTGGCTTTTGCCAGGTCTTGACCATAAGACTAGGATTCAGGTGTAAATGTATACTTGGGCGGTAACCCCAGGAAACACCTGCTGGAGAGCGGGATGTGAGGCAGGAAAGGGAAGGCAGCTAATGTGGGTTTGTGGTCAAGCTCCAATCCACTGGGGAACTCTAGGGCTCAAAGCTCTTCTTCTCCTCCTCCCGGGGCAACAAGGTTGCACACACCAGCGTTGGTTGGCCACTCTCTGGAGGCTGCTGGGGAGGCCGTTTCTCATTCTCTGGCATTTTTTGGCCTACTGTGGGTTCCGGCCAGCATGATAAGCCCTTGGGCAAAGAGATGCAGACATGACGCTTGGAAACCAGGCATTCACTGCATTGGAAAGGCTAAAGCTATCCGCCGCTGCAGCTACTTAGATGCTTGGCAGGTAGCCCCCCTTCACTGGGAAGCAATTCTGGCCACCGTGTCCTGTGCAGAGTTAGGCCAGCTTTTTTCCCTTTTGTAACCTTGCCTCCCTCTGAAGTGGCAGGGAATGTGGGCACCCTGGCCTCCAGGGAGAGAAGTGAGTGCCCTCAAAACAAGTAGCGGCATAGACAGGGCCCACCTGCTGATATCACCAGGTCTGACGGTCTTACTCCACCCTGATGCCCCTCCACTCCCATTGTTCAGGAGATGCATTTGCTTTCTTATAAAGCTGAGGAAACTTGAGGCGGGTTCCCTTCCCTGTCTCACTTCTTCTGTGTTTCCTGAGATCACCTTCCAAATAAACTGCTTGTATTCAAGCCGTTGCCTCAGATCTACCTCTGGGGAACCCAAATGAGACAGCAGGCAACAGAAAGAAGTGTCAGAGAGGTGAGAGGGGGCACTTTCCTGGAAAAGTTTAGATAGTAAGACTGAGTAATAGAAAAATGTCAGTTCTTCCCAAATTAAATTCTCTGCTAATACAATCCAATCAAAAGCACAGTGGACCAACATTTAGAATTTAGGTTTTTTAAAAAGAATTTTTAAGTCAGTGTATCACTTTCCTATGGTTGATGTAATAAATTAGCACAAACTTAGTGGTTTAAAACAACACAAATTTATTTTCATATAATTCCAGAGGGTCAGAAGGCTGAGATGAGTCTGAAGCAGTTAAAATCAAGGTGTTGGCAGGGTCTATTCAATTTGAAGTCTCCAGGAGACTGTTTGTTCCTTGCCTCTTCCAGCTTCTAGAGGCTGCCCGCATTCCTTGGCTTGTGGCCCCATTATTCAATCTCTGCTTCCCTCATGTCTCTCTGCTACTCCTGCCTCCCTCTAAGGACCCTTGTGATTATATGTGGCCCATCTGGATAATCCAGGATAATCTTCCCATCTTAAAATCCTTCACTTAATCACATCTGCAAAAGCCCTATTGCCACGTAAGACAACATTCACATGTTTCATTTACAGGGTTAGGACATGGATGTCTTTGGAAAGGTGTTATTCAGCCTGCCACAGTTAGATGAGACAAATAAATAAACTAAAATTGCTAAGACATTTTTGAAGAAATTAAGAGTAATGAAGAAGGGAACATTTGAGCTCTTATTCTCAGGAATATGTTGTCAGTTTGGCTCAAATAAACTATCATAAAATTTTTTTTTAAAAAGAGTAACAAAGATAAACTTGCTTACTTGATAAATAAACTCTATAATTCTAATAATTGAAACAGTGTACTCTTGGAAAAATCAACAGTTACACAGTGACATAGAAATAGATTCAATTATATATTAAAGGTTGATTTAAGATAAATGTGGTAAATCAAATAAGTGGGGAAAGAAGTGATTATTCAGTATATAGTTCAGGTGGTTATTATGTACAGGCAGATAGTTTGCTTACAATTTAAAACAAAATAAATTATAGGTAAATTAAAGACTGTAATGTTTAAGACTTGAACCGATAAAGTAATAGAAGAAAGTATAAGTAAAAATATTTATTACTTTGGTATTAATAAGAATTTTTGAGTATAAAAGCAATAAAATTTATAATGGAAAAGATTAAGGAATTTAACTACATAAAATTTAAAGTCTCTAAGTCAAATGTACTATTATACAAATGGCAATAAGCACATGAAACAGCGTTCGATATACTAAGTCATCAGGGAAGTGAAAATTATTATTACAATGAGATACCATTACAACCCACAGAATTACTAAAATTTTAAAAACTTACATCAAAGTTGGCAAGGATATGGAGAAACTAGAACCTCATACAACAAGCCGTGCTATATTCACACAATGGAATATCAGTGAGCAATAAAAAGGAACAAAGTTACCAACAGTAACAGCATGGCTAAATTTCAAACACATTATGTTGCATGAAAGAAGTTAGACACAGAAAAGTACATTATTTCATGATTTAGTTTCCACGAAATGCTAAGACAAGCAAGACTGGTCTACAGTGATAGAAATCAGAGCAGTGATTGCCTCTGGCAGAGCAGACAGGGGTTGAGGGTTGGAACGGGTAAACTTTTTGGAGTAATAGAAATGTAGGTTACGCAGGTATGTGTATTTGTTCAAACTCATGGACCTGAACACATTCTGTGCATCTCAGTGACAAAAAAATGAAAGGATAAGCAAAATTAGAAAATAAATGCCAAATTAGAAATAATATTTGTAAAACATATGACAATCTCATAACTTTAATATAGAAAGATTACTTGGAAAAATATAAACATCCCAAAGGAAAAAAAGTGAGCACAAATAATTTCCTCCAAAAGAGGGAATACACACACATGTGTGTGCACATACAGATATGAAAAGTAGTAATAAAATGGTATGGATATATATTATTCATGTACACATACATATATGTGAATATATACCTACATTAATATGAAAAATGATAAGGGGTATTTCTATATATGAGAAGTAGTAATAAAAGAAATACAAATTAAAACAATAACTCTAGGCATCAAATTAATTAACAAAGATTGTTCAATAATGATGACACTGAATGGTTATCTGGATAAAGATTGTTCAATAGCGATGACACTGAATGGCTATCTGGAGAAAGGTTGTTCGATAATGATGACACTGAATGAATGACTATCTGGATAAAGAAAGGAGGCTGTGCTCAATAATTGCTTACCCAGGGTTAGACAAAACCCTCACTCCTTGCAGTGCTTTTTCTCTTCTGCAGCACTGGCCTTGGAAGGAACCCTCACCCAGCAGAAATGACTACACCAGGTTGCAATTCCCAAATACAGCCATAGCTGCTCTGGTCACCCAAGTTCTACTAGGAAGCTCAGAGATGGAGAGATCTAAGAGCCCAGTACAGATGCTATGCTGTCCATGAATTTTTATCCTGACTCACACATTCCTTCCCACCTCTCTCATCATAACCTAGAGTCCTATTCATTCAGTTCTCCCATCCAGATTACTCTGTCTTTTCAGCCACCGCCACCCACATTCTCATGGAGATTGACTTTGATAATCTGATATCAGTTAATAAGGCCCCAGAAAGTCACAGGTCTGAGGAAATAGGGGTTTTCCCTGATAAGACATTATCTTTTTTCCTTTGTATAAAAATGTGCTGTCAGTCAAATGAGCAGAGAAAAGGAACAGGCAGTTCAGAGAGGTGAAAGCGTAGTTAATTAACAAATGTATATTAAAACATTCAATCTCATTGGTAATAAAAAAAAAATGCCCAAAAGCTAGCAAACTTTTTTATATATAAAAATTTTGCAAAAATTATTTTTTACCTCTAAAATTAGCAAAAATTATTTTTATTATGATTCCAATGCAGACAAGAGTATAATGAAATTGGAGGTACTATATACGGTACTGTCCTTCGAGGAAGCAATTTGACAATATGTATTGAGTCATAAAAATGTCCACACTATTGACACAGCAATTCATCTTCTGAAATGGTACACTAAAGAAAAAAGCTTAAAAGAAGAAAAAAAAAAGCTTTATGTACAAAGATCTTCACAGTCATTTGGAAACAGCATAAATAACCCACAAAAAATGTGGTTAAGTAACAAGGGCACATACATAAAATGAAATATTCTGTAGGCATTCATGAAGCATGACAATAGAGAAAACAATTTACTGAAAAAAATGATCAGCTATCCCCATTATTAAATAAATGAAATTAAAGCAATATGGATATACTATTTTCCCCCTTCAGACTGGCAAAGATTTAAAATTTTGTTTATGTCTTATTGGCAAAAAGGGGGTGGGGCCGTGCTCATTCACTGTTCGTGGGAGTGCACATATTGTAACCTATTATGCGAGCGTGTAAACTATGCAAGCATACAGGAAACTATGGGCAGTAATATAATTAACATCTGTGTTTCTCCTTCCTAAGCTCTGAGATATTAATATTTATGGGTCTTCTTTGAAGAGCAATGTGTCATTAGCTATAACACTAGTAAATGTATATATTCTTACACAGTCCAACAATCCCATGTAATAATATGTATCCTCTTTAAATATATATACTATTGCAGACCCCAATAATTGCAGTCTTTAGAATTTAATACACTATACAAAAATAGCTCTGACTATGCACAAGGATGAATGGACTAAAAGGCACATTGAAGTATTATTTCTAATGGCAATAGATTGGAAACAACATGAAATCAGTCTAGTAGAGAACTGGTTGAACAAACCCTGCTCCATCTCCACAACACCTGCCTGCTCTTGATACAGAATGAGCTCTCTCTCTCTGCTAATAAGGAATTACCCCCAAGATACACCATCAAGAGAAAAAAGCAAGGTACAGAACAGAACACACAGTAGGATCCCACTTGTCTATTTAAAAATATATTCATATATACACACATATGCCTTACAAGCTTTTGGAAGAATTCCCAAGAAAACCATAAAAAGCAGTTAGGTTGAGGAAGGCAAGCTGCAGGAAAATGAGAAGACCTTCACTTTCATCGTTTATTCCTTTCTGAATTGTTTGCAATTTATGTAGTGATATACATGCGTTGCTTTCATAATTTAAAACTAATTTTAAAAGATAACTATGGCCCTGACTGGTGTGGCTCAGTGGGTTGGGCAACCATCCTGCAGGCTGCGGGGGTCGCTGGTTTGATTCCCAGTCAGGGCACATGCCTGGGTTGTGGGGACAGGTCCCCGGTCGGGCTGTGCAAGAAGCAGCTGAGCAGATGTTTCTCTCGCTCTCTTTCTCCCTCCCTTCCCCTCCCTCTAAAAATAAATACAAGCAATCTTTTAAAAAGTAATTAAATAAATAAAATATTTTTTAAAAGTTAGGTATAAATACTGTTTAGGAAGTGGGAGATGCCTATGATATCATCTTAGTGACCCGAACAAAAAGACAAGATGGAACATGTGCTCTGCAGGTAGCGTGGGTGTGTGCAGAGGGTCCTTAGGAGACAAAGGTAATCCTGCTGCCTCTGGCCTTGATTCCTGCCCTTGCTCATCTTCTCCAGAACACCCTGCCTCTCCCCAAACTCCAACCTCTCCCTTAAGCACTAACACATGATTGGGCGT
Organism: Mormoops blainvillei; assembly: GCA_004026545.1. NCBI lineage: Eukaryota > Metazoa > Chordata > Mammalia > Chiroptera > Mormoopidae > Mormoops > Mormoops blainvillei. The sequence goes on from PVJD01004258.1 coordinate 130,574, forward strand.
CTCCTCATTAAGACGAACCAAAAATGCAACAACCCCTCTGGCTCCTAGGCTCTTACTACTTTCACAGTCCCTCCAAGCTGGCTTTCATCGAACCCCTCTCTGCCTAAACCACTGGCCGGTTTCCGCTGCCAGTTCACTGGCGCTCTCTGCAGGGCATCGCATCATCATTTCCTCCTGGAAATGTCTCCTTGGGGGACATGGCTGAGCCTGGACCCTTCCTGTCTCTCCAGGCTCCTGGAAGACTTTCCAGCCTGTCCTCTGCCCTGAACTTGGGGAGCCTCATCTCTCTATGCAGTCTCCCTAGGTGACCTCATCCACTCTCCTTAAAATGACAGCCCTTTCTACCTTGTTTGAGATTTTCCAATTCAATTTTTAAAGCATCAAATATTCAATTGTACAAGCCCCAGGAAACTAGGTTAAAATGACATGTTTAGAAAGATTGAGGATCAGCTGAGCAGGAGCTGGGCATCGATGCCTCAAGCAACTGTTTTCAAAAGGTTAGACTTGCTCCTGCTTTGCGGACCCAGAAATCACTTAATGAGTCCACACAGATTGGATTTCACTTGTCCCAAACCTAATACTTCTGGCTAATGGCCGTGCCCATCCCAGCCCCCCTGCCATCCCAACACTCCTCTCCTGAAGAATCTTCTGTGACTCCCCATCACCTAAAGGCTCCTGCCACCCTAGATCCACGCCGTTCCCCAGACACAGTGCACAGGCTCTGTGCAGGAGCCCGGGGAACCCTCATCCCTAGCCCTTCTATTTCCACCTCATCTCTGCTTCCACATTCCCCGGGTGTGGCTCAAACTCTACGTCACCCAGGAAGTCTTCATGCCACCTTCATCTTCAAGTAGGAAAAAAATGTCCTATTCTTCCAATACCTAAAACACCCATTTGGAGCTCGGATGCCTCTGAGAACATGTTGCGTTTGGTCCATGAGCATTCACGCGGCTCACCCCCCCGCCCCCGCGAGGCTCTCAAGTCTCCTTGAAGTCTCCCCTTCATGCTGGGTTGGTGAAGTCTCCCCCACAATGCCCCTCACAGCAACTGTGGCTGCCTCTTCCCACATCTGGCTCCCTCCTCTTGGAGTGCAGGGCCAGGCAGACTCATCTCTGGCTCCGTCACAAGGCCACATGCCAGAAGGACCCCTGACACTTTTACCTGATGCCACCACGTACTGTCCTTTTAACTGGATGCCCAGGTGCCTTTGGGAGTTTGAATCAATTACACTCGGCCAGAAAGGAGCAGCTGCTGCTTTATCTAGGGCAAGGGAGGTGAAAGGACAGAGGGGGACTCCTCTGAGCACCAGCAATCAAGGCTGACAGCCCCTTCCCTGGGATCCAGATGGCAGGTTTGCACGAAGACATCACGCTGAAAGCTGCCAAGGCTTCTCCCTTAGCAACACTTCAGAAGCTGAAAAGAGAATCAGAGAAGACAAGGAGGAACTGCCTGAGAAGAGGAGAAAAATCAATAGAGGCAGGTGTCAAGAAGTTAAGGAACCGAGTTTTAAGGAAAAGGGGTAGTTTGCAGGCTAACTGCCACATCAGGGGAGAAGTCTAGGGAAGGAGCCATAAGACATCGGCCCCCAGCCTAAAGGAAGTGCACCCTGGCTGGTGGGTCAGGAGGGCAGGGGTCAGTCCTGAATCACTGGAACCCCTCAGACCTGCTCCTATACTGACAAAAGGAGAAACCCTCTCCCGTCTCAGCAAATGGCACCTTTGAACACACGGCAGCACCTCCAGGCCTTTGTTCAGGTGTGACCTTCTCCTCCAATACCATTTCCCTCCACCTGCTCAGTCCTCTACCTTCACTGCCAAGCATAAGAGTGCTCTGCCACCAAGCTGCCCCCGGCACGTCCCCAAGTGAGAGGTATTGCCCAATCTCTGAGCCTAATGCTCTGACTTTTGACAAGGGGAGGGTGTCCTGCTGTGTGTCACAGTTATGTGGCGTGTATCCTGCCCTCGAGGCTGCGAGTGCAAGATGGAAGGAAGGGGAGAAGGATGAAGGGCAGGATACATGACACATAACAAGCCTACTGTGTGATGACTTCAGACTTGGATGCCATCCCTCTCTGTGCTCCCTGAGGGCTGAGGAAGGAGTACACACCCCAGCCTCTCAGGATGAGGTTCAAAGCAGCCATCAGAGGTGAAATATTTCTTTTTTAAAAAATATACATGCACAACCATAATAAGATACTACCTCACACCCATTAGGATGGCTACTTAAGGAAAAACAGAAAGTAACAAGTGTTGGTGAAGTGGTGGAGAAGCTGGAGATTTGTGAACATTTGGTGGGAATGTAAAATGATACAGCCACTATGGAAAACAGTATGGTATTTCCTCAAAAAATTAAAAATAGAACTACCATAGGATCTAGGTCCACCTAGATTATATGATTACACCCAAAAGAATCAAAAGCAGAGCTTCTAAGAGATATTTGCACACCCATGTTTGCATCATCATTATTCACAAGAGCCAGATGGTGGAGGCAACCCAAGTGTCCTTAGATGGATGAATGGATAAGCAAAGTGTGGCCTATGATTACGATGACGTATTATTCACCCTTAAAAGGGGAGGAAGTCCTGTCACACGGTACAACATGAAACCTTGAGGACATTATGCTAAGTGAAGTAAGCCAGATACAGTCCTGACCCACGTGGCTCAGTCCTGCAAAGCAAAAGGTCACCGGTTCGACTCCTGGTCAGAGCATATGCCTGAGCTGTGGGTTTGGTCCCCCAAGAGGCAACCTATCAACATTTCTTTCCTTCTCTTTCTCCCTCCATTCCCCTCTTTCTAAAATGAATAAATAAATATTTAAAGAAAAAAGAAATAAGCCAGATATAAAAAGTCAAACACTGTATGTTTCCACTTACATGGGATACCTAGAGTAGTCAAATTCAGAGACAGAAAACAGAATTGTGATTGCCAGGGGCTGAAAGGAGGGAGAATGTGGGGGTTATTGTTTAAGGGGGATAGAGTATGCTTTGCAAGGTGAAACAAATATTGCACAACGTAAATACACTTAACATATTGAACTGAACACCTAAAAATGATTAGATGATATATTTTATGTGATGTGTATTTTACCAAAAAGTTTTAAGTATGCAAAATGTGAGCTCCATGCCATCATGTATCCACCCATCTGATTTTAATATAAAAATGATACATGATTTTTCCGTTCCAAAATCTTTGATAACAACTGATACTTCAGGAAGATTCCAAGATACCAAAATATCCCTGAGGGAGGCCATATGTCTGACCTTTGTTTGCCCTCCGCCCCCCGGGCCCCAGGTGGTCTCCCGTCATCAGCCAGGCTGCCCAGAGCTTCCTTCTCACAGTGTCTGGTCAAAACTTCCTATTACCTCAATGAGCTGATGGTAGAGCAGCTGCTCCAGGACCAGAAGCCAGGGAAGGAAAGCTAGGGGCGTTGTTAGAATTCGACCCAAAGCAGTTTCTTCAACTGATGAGCGAAGTTTTCACAGAGCAATCCCTTTTCCCTTTGCTTAAGCAGTGCTGTCTTGCTCCTGGCTCCCATGGAGAAATAGCACAAGAACAAAGGAGCTCAATTATGCTAATAGTACTTTTTCCATAATTGCGTCTGGAGTGCTGAGGCCACCCTAGAGTAAGCTTCACCCTCACTGGGTCTTCTGACTCCAACCTCAGGTCCCGAAAGGGAGTTCCGAAACGGAGCCGCTCAACGGCCCTATGTCAGACAGACCACTGGGCCATATAGAACAGTCACACAAGTCAGACCCGGCCTCTTCCCTGCCCTCTCTGGCCACACGCTGCCGCCAGCGCAAATCTGAAACTCCACAGCCTTGTTCACTAGCCTCGTCTCCTTGCCCCATGCACTAGGGGTTCATGGTTCCTTCCAAGCCTTTGCATATCCTGCTCCAGCTGATTCTAGAACCATTCTCATCCCAGAGCACCATCTCTGCCTCTCTTTTAGGCCTGCAGCCCATCCTGCCTTGTGGTTGGCTCCTGTGATCACCCTAAATTCAAGGCTGCTCACGGCTCCGCCCCGACAGAGTGTGGCACATAGGAGACATCAGCACGCAGTCTAAGGAAATCAACTAGAGCGGGCTCCCAGAGGGAGGCTTCCTGCTCTCCCTGGCTCCCTGCAGTTGTCTGCTCTCTGGAGACAGTTCCTTACAGCCTGGGGTTCAGGCCATGGGTGGGCACCTGACACGCCCGGGATGGTTTAAGTCCTTCTAGGGATTTCCCCAGCTGGGCCTGGGGAAGGAGGACCCATCCATCTGAGTCGTGGAACACTGGGGGCTTGGTGAGCCGTGTTCCCTAATGGGGAAGAAGACATTAGAATATGGGGCTGACACATAGATAAGCAGAGATGGAAGATGGGAGGCCAGCCTTGGCTGCATTTGAGTTCCTATGTCCCCGAAGTTGACAGAAACATGATTTGTTGATGTTTGAAAGGACTTTCCATGATTTAGTAACATGGGAAAGCCCAGTGTCTTCCCAATAACCTCTTCTTCCCCATGTGAGTTTAACATGTAAGTTAGGTTTCTATGAAAACCAAAAGCATCCTGACTGAATGAACCAAGAGCCTTCTGAGTTTTGCCTTTGTTGCAAGGAATCCTGAAGTCGAGACTGAAGGACTCCCTATAGGAAGAGGCCCTGTTATACTCCTTCATCCACCTGGGGCAGCGAGAGGCCTCAACCATTGCCTCTGCTTCTTCTTTACCTGCTCCAATCTCCTTCCACTTTCCCTTCTAAATAATTCCATTAAATCCCAAAGAACTATCCTAACAGAGTGCTTTCCGTCCATCTTCCTTAGTGTTCTCACTATGACTCCCTCCCTGTCCAGACTTTGTCCTAGGACCCCACAGACAGCCTGGCCCAGGTAACTGGGAGGGTGACCTGGGTTGGTTTCCACCCCTGGGCTTAGGTGAGGGGAACAGAGAAGGGTTTGTCTCAGATGATATACTGTATAAGCCAAGAGTGTTCTAAAGTTGATTTGAAGATCCCATCTCAGTGCTGCCTCTCCAGTCCCTAATCCTTAATGAGATGAGACAAGATGAAACAAGATAAGATAATGGGCCAGAGACAGCCTGAAGCACTGGAAAACCCCTGGCTGGTTCAGAAACTTTGGGTTCTAGTTCCAGCTCGGCCCCAAATGGCCATGTGGCCAAGTGCAAGCCCCTCCCTTTCTCGGGGTCTCTTTCTCCAGCTTTAAATTGGGGGGTAGGGGGGTGGGTGGAGGGTTTGCATGATTTCTAAGGGCCCTTCCAACTCTGATGTTGGTAAATTCCTGTTAGATGAAAAGGGGAAGGAGCAGGGAATTCCCGGGGGTAGGAGGAGAGCGCATGCAGCACATACACCAGGGGTGCGTGGCCAGATGGTGGTCTGGGACCCCAGTCCCACCCACAGCCTGAGACCAGTGCTTGCCACCCTAAGCCCCCTCACTTCAGATAGCAGGGTGACATGGAGGTCCCATGCCCAGAAAGGGGGACCTCAAAAATAAAGGTCCCTGTAGCCTACGAAGGTATCTCCTCGAATCCCACCGCTTCTCCTCCTCCCACTTATTTTGGCCCCTTCGATGACAGGAGAAAGGTAAAGGAGGACCTGGGCACAAGTCCAAAGAACAAGCACCTCTGAAGGAGGCTTTGGGGGAATCCTTAATGGAAAGTCAGGAGACCCTGGTTCAAGGCCCAGCTCTGCCACTGTCTGCTGTGTGCTCCATGCAGTCCCTTCTCCTCTCCAAGCCCAGGTCTGTCCTCTGCACAAGGGCTAAGACACCAAGACCTAAGAGGTAGTTGTGTGGTCTCAGGCTGCTGCCGGACAGTGGAATGGACGGGTCAGGAATAAAGAAAGAGAGTCTGGCCTAGTGGTCTCCTGACCTCCCTGCACACAGAGCATCCGAGCTTCCTGGTGGACCACATGCAAAGAGCCCCAGTGTTTAAATGTAGGCCCTAACACAACTCAAATACATAGAAAAATGATCTAAGGATAGTCTCAGCTGCAACTTCACTCTATGTAAATGGACAAAGAGTTGGTTCTACCCCCACCAGATTCTGTCCTCTAAGGCTGTCCCCTGTCCTGGGAACTTGCTATGTGCAGCTGCTAAGGCTGTAGGACTGCTTGTTACTGCAGGTCGTCCACTCTGACTAATACCCTATCCAGAGTAAATAACTACATCTGTCCTTCCTTGACTGTGGGGTGCCTAAGGTTCTCCCTGGAAGGCGAGGATCCCCCGGAAGCACTTGCGTTCCTCTGGGAAGTCTTTTGCCCACTCTGGCTCTATATGTCTGCACCCAGCTCAGCCCTTTTGTTCCCCCAGCACTTCATCCTCCAGGCCTGGCCCTCTCCCCACAACCGTTCACCCCACCCCTCCCAAACCATCAACCAGAGGCACACATGTGCACTGAAGGTCTGAGGTTCACAGCAGGGAATTACTCTATAGCGTAAGAAAACCATTTAAAATGAAATGTCAGGCTCTCACTCTTGCTAAAACTCATCAGCAAACTCACCGTTGGTTTGGCTTCTGGTAAGACTCCAGCCTCCTTGTGCTTATGTATTCACTCAACAGTTACTAACTGTGCACGGGCCACGGGCCAGGAGCCCCTTCTCAATGCTGGGGATGTGAGGAAAGCAACACAAAGCCCCTGCTATTACAAAGCCACTTTCTAATTGGGATAAAAGACAACAAACAAACATAGAATATGATGTCAGTCCAGAAAAATTATTCAAACATGAAAAAAAGCCCTTTCAACTACGGCATTGTCTAACAAGCTGACTAAATGTCACCTGACTTCCTGGGATTGTGCTGTCCAATAGAGTGGCCCCTAACCACATGTGGCTCTTTCAATGTAACTTATTTACTTTGTATTAAATTAATGGAATATACATAATCTAATAAATTATATATTCACATAGTATTTATATTTGTATCATATCATTTCTGTTACATTATATTCATGTATTAAATTACATATTATATATTACATATTAAATCACATTAAATTATAATGTTGTAATATATTATATATTATATAATAAATTATATAAATCATAAATTCATATGTTAAATTATATACTATACATATAATTTCTATGTATGTCAATTAAATTTATTGAAATTTAATTTTATGTAAATAATTAGATATTTAAATTCTGTTTTTCAGTCACACCAACCATCTTTCGAGAGCTGACTAGCCACATGAGTCTAGGGGCTATCACATTGGAGGGCACAGGTCTAGAACATTCCTTCATTGTAGAAAGTTCTTTTGGACAGCACTGTCCTAGGAGAGTAATTTTCATTTGACTTACTATTTACTATTGATTAGGCCCAGACTCTAAGAAGTGAAATGTTAACTTAGAGAAGATTGATAAGCTGCAAATGATTTTTTTCCAGCAGAGATGCAAATGATTTCTGTCTGGAAGAAAAGATAACCCCAAGGCTACGGTTTTATTGTGCTGTAGGACATAAACCACTTTAGCATCTAGCTTTGCAATCTTATTCCAGCACTCTTTCTCCTTTGACTACATAGGGGGTTTCTCACAACCCCTCTGAACCAGCCGTGTCCTTCTGCTGATGCCCACACTGATGAGTTCAATAAAGCACTGACGCAACCCTCTGGATGCGTGTGTGAGAGTCGTACTTCTGACTCTTTGGAAATTATACTTTGACATCAGGTAATGATCCATGCAATGAAGGAAATTTAAGCAGAGTGAGGAGATAGAGAGCAACAGTGTGCAATTCGAGCTAGGCAGCCCGGGGGAGGCCTTTCTGGGGAGGTGACATTGGAGCAGAGACTGAGCGAAGTGAAGGCGCAGGCGGCCTGGATGTCCAGGAGTGCGTGGGCCGGCAGGAGGACACAGGTGCAGAGGCAGGTGTTGAGGCTGGACGGTGCTCGGGTTTTAGTGGAGCTGGGAAGCTGGCGTGGGTGGCGTGGGTGATCCTGTGGGTCAGGAGCTCTGGGAGAAGCAGGGGCCTGCTTGCACAGGGCCTTGAGTCCAAGGCAAGGACTCCGGATTGCACTTTACAAGTGAATTCAAATTTTAAGGCAGGAGCGTGACTACTCCCTTGTGTGCTTCAGAGGGAGACCCCTGCCGAGGTTCTTCCTGGGTGGGAGGGGACACCCTTCACCACATGCTGAGCCCCAGAGGCTGCCTTCACGTGGAAGCGAAGTGGGCGGACCCCCAGGGATGCACGAGGCTGTGACCTGGATGCAGCCTCCCCTGATGGCTCCTGCTCTCCCACTCTAGCCCCACCCACCCCGTGTCTCACTTAAAGGCTCCTGAAAGAGCTTCCCCAAACAAAGGAGCAATTTTCTCCAAGAGAAGACTTTGGCAGACCTTCCAGAAGGTTCCAAAACAGCCAGTTTTCAAACAAGTTTTTCTTCTCATTCCAGATAGGGGATGCTGGGTTTTCACTAGACACAGGAGCAGGACTGGGGTTTCAGAGAGCTGGTGAGGCTGCTATTACAAGCCCAAGGATTTGGGCTGATAAAGAAGTGAAGTCAGGATGGGGCTATGAGACTGAGTGAAAATGGGGGACAGTAGAAAAAGGGTCTAGAAGTCTTTATAAGGCGGAAGAGCAGGGACAGAGGGGAGCTGTGGTCAGGGAGGAGGATGTGGCAGCTGAGATTTCAGGGATGGGGAAGGCCCTTGTGGGTGTGGGTACTGGCACAATGGTGCTGGTGTTAGATCCTAGTTCTACTGCTTATGGCCTGTGTGACCTTGGAAAAATCACATATGCTCTCTGTGATGCCATTTTCTCCTGTGTAAAAAGGGTTTGGGGAGCATGAAGTGAGATAATGTGTGTGGAGCCCTTAAAATGTGCCGGGCATGAGGCAAGTGAGCCATAAACATTAGCTACGATTGTTGTTGTTTTTCCTAAAGATTTGGCTTATTTATTTTTAGAGGGGGAAGGGAGAGAGAAAGAGAGGGAGAGAAAAATAAATGCGTGGTTGCCTCTGGCGCACCCTCCACTGGGAACCTGGCCCACCGCCCATGCCTGTGCCCTAGACTGGGAATAGAACCGGCGATCCTTTGGTTCACAGGCTGACACTCAATCCACTGAGCCACACCAGCCAGGGCTAGCTATGCTTGTTATAAAAGGTGATCCTAGGACTGCAGGGCTGAAGTGGAGTGCAAGTCCAGGGGACACTGAGGTCACCTACGATGGTGATGGAACTTGGGTGAGTAGTAAGAGTGCATTGAGTTGAGTGCTGCTTATCAGAGCAGGAGGTAGCTGAGGCCAACTGTCAGAATGGCAAACTGCCTTCCTGGGAACCCTTCAGGGCCAACTTCCAGGCTCCTGCTACCGGCACCCCTGCTCCCCAGGAGAGCCCAGAGTGACGCCCAAGCTGCTAAGAAGCCCTCTGTGCTCCCAGAATTATGGCACCTCAGGAATTTTACACGTGTCATCACATTTCGTCCTCCTAACAGCCCTGAAAGATAGGTATGATCATCCCTGTTTCACACTTCCATCCAAGGCCTGGGGTGAGGTGACCAAGGAAGGGCTCAGTGAGGCAGAATCTTCTTCCTTTGTTCCAATCAAAGCAGCCTCCTTTTTGTTGGTGTCTGTAGTGGACTGTCACCGGAGATGCTGCTTGGAGAAAGGACCCCACAGCTTAAAAAATAAAGAAGGAAGGACTGAAATCTTTCAGGTAACCTTTAGTCTTAATAGGAGCCAAGAGGTCTTTTTCCCACAAGGTCATTACCAAGTATGCTCCTTTGGCCTCACACAGATTCACCAAGAAGCAAAACTGCTGGGGATTTGGAGGAGCTCTGCTCACGGGTGGAGAAGGGGAGGGCTGGTGCCAGAGGGAGAAGAGAAAAGGGACATGACTTTGCTCCTTTCTCGATCACTCTTGCTCATTGAGATTCCGCAGCTGGCTGCATCAATGCCTTCAATACACCGCCTGGGAGTGACACACAGAACACAATGATCCAGGGCTTATCTCCTTGCCCAGGTGAGTCACAGGACAAAGGGCAGGCCCAGAGAGGGCCCGTTCTCTGCCACCACACCTCGCCTCACTCCTGTTCACCTCTGTAAGCCATGTGCCCAATTACCGCCTCATATGCCACTTCCCTTCCTCCCAGAGAGAGAAAGGTACTCCCCACTCCTGATGCGCACAGCTGTGCTGGAATAATCCCTACCCTCGGACACCTCCATTCCATCGCTCACAGTGTTTCCTCCACCTAGAAGAGAGTACCTTTCTGAGTCAGGAAACTCCCAACTTCCATTTCTGAATGTAAAAAATGATCTCCCTCCCCCACCTTTATGTCTAGGAAGTAAGATTTCAGTTAATTAAAATGTTTTCTTCTGAGTGCTTTTCTGTACTTCTTGGTTCTGTTTAGTTAGCCGCAGGTAGTACAAATATAAAAGCAATGAAACTATTAATTTTGTATAGATCTTTTTTCCTTTGGCTACCTGTCCTTCAGGGTCCAGGAGGAGCTTCTTAATCTCCAACCAGGGAGAACCTTCACCTCTTCCAGCTCCCACAGCTCTTCACTTTCTCCCCACCCACCCCTGAACACGGCTCGTTTGCAGTTACAGTTTGTGCCCGGGTCACATGTCCTCCCCAGTCAGCCTGTGAGAACCAAACTGGCTGATTTGTCTCTACCGCCCAGTTTCCTTCATCCAACGCTCCCACCAACACCACCGCCAT